>CM055750.1:12033972-12110934 GCA_029465975.1 Dallia pectoralis
CCCACAACATGGTGCTGCCAGCTATGTTTTTCACAATTGGTATGGTGTTCTCCAACTTGCAAGCACCCTCCTTTATTCTCCAAAGATAACGACGGCCATTGTGAACAGTTAAATGGCCATTATGTCTAAACTGTTTGTCCTTTGTTCCCATGTGCAGTTGCAAAGTAGTCTTCCTTGTGGAGCTGACTTTCAGGTTATGTTAATTTCCAAGCACAGTCAACTTAGTGTATGTTAACATCTGACCCACGGGAATTGTGATACTGTGAATTCTAAGTGAAATAATCTGTCTGTAAACAATTGTTGGCAAAATTACTTAGATGTCCTAACATACTTGACAAAACTACAATTTGTTAACCTAAAGTTTGTATCTGTAACGCGTTCTTAACCTATGTATGTATCGTCAAGTTGTTTATATTGCATCGTTTCTCCCATTTTACTCCTCTGTGTGCCCAACTTACACACACACACACACCCAGTCTGGCCATCCATGGTCTGTGTCATGGTTATGAACCAGTCTGGTCTTTTTATTATTCACACTATATTGTGATACAGCCAGGTGATACAGACGTGTCTGCCTGCAGTCCTCTCAGGTATGTTTTTAATATGTGGTTCCCATGTTTCATTAGCGTTGAGGCCCTTGGGTGAGTGGCTGTTAGATAATCTGCGTGAAGACGCGCTTTCTGCACTGGGTCTATTTCAGTGCGAGGTTTCAGGGTGCTGGCTGATTTGCTTGTTTGCTGAAGCTTGTGTGAATACCCCAGGGGGGCCTAATTGTATACAACTGAGAAATATGTGACTTTAGGTCTCTGGATTCTGCCAGAAATACTAGTGAACTAAAGCATTTTATCAGTTGACTGATCCAGACTCACCGTGTGTCACGTGGCAATTTGGTAACGTTAACTTAACCTGGACATGAGTCATGGGAACGCTTGGATGTTAATTTGGGTTTGCATCTTTAATTCAGTAAATGGGTCAATGGAGTTCAGTCTGTGAGAGCCGGTCAGCAGAGCCCCTTGTTGCACATTGACGCGTCTAGGGCACCAGCTGCAGGAACAGCAGTGACTCGGCGTTGGGCAGAGCGGCCTGCGTCAGACCCGCTTATCCACCCGCTTACGTTTGGCTCATTTGTCAGCCGGCACGCTTGGCTGCCGTCAATCGGGTCCTGGTTCGCGTCTGCCACACCGAAGGTGCCGCTTCTCTGTGGACGAAATGTGTGATTTCTGTTGTCAAAACCTGGGATGGAGAACAAAAGAGATCCTGGCATCCAACCGGAGGAGGCTCTTTGAGCTGGCACCAGGCGATGCCCTGATCTCTATGCAATGACATCACCGAAATTGTACACAGAGAATTAGCATTTGAATGCGTAGTTGTTCGTCTGGGCATTTGCGCTGTTGTTTTGTTGAAGCTCGTCTGTCCTTAATTGACTTCAAATGTGCCACTACTTGTTTTCGTGACACAATAGATGTGCTGATTGTATATCCCCTTGTTATTTACTTAAGTTTGTTAGCATATTACCAGATTGCGTTCTCAACAATCAAACAGCCCCCTATCTGATTACATTGCAGATGGAAATTAAAGGTGAGGTATGCGCCAATTCCTTACCGTCCTACTCTGTCTTCCCTAGTCTGCCGGAGATGCTCCGACCACACCGAAGTACGCGAAGGATCACCGCGACATCTTCTTTCCCTCCTCACTGCCTACCCCGGTCTTGCCAAGCCACACAGCCAGTCACCCGCTGTCCGTCCAGCTCCAGGACAGCCAAGCCAAGCTCCAGTACGAGCCCCTGGGCAAAGTGTCGAAACCTCTTGCGGGTGGCACCCACGAGCATCCCCAGCACAGGAGAGCCCCCGTGGCCAGCCACCCTGGGTCAACTATGGCCTTCCAACCACAAACAGGTCAGTTGTTTCTCTCCTCTCACATTTCATATAACGGAATAGTAAAACTACGTTAAATTTTCCGTTGTGTTTGCAATCTCAAATTGTTTGTTACACCACCAGCTCAACATCAATCAATCAACATCTAATATGTTTCGGACAGAATTTCTGTAGTTTGAAACGGATATTTGCATTCCTAAAACATAATTTGTCTAAAGGGAAATGCGTCTTTCAGAAATTCTGCTAATTAATTACTTCCAAGTTGACCATTAAAGTTTATTGCATTCCTTGTAATGAACACACAATCTGAATAGAGTTTAGTTTGTCTAGAGTCAGTCTATTATGCGTATATGATTACTGCAGTTACCAAACGCTGTGTTTGGTAAGTCATTTCCTTACGTTCCCATGAGGTACCTGGACATCTGAGAGCCTAGGTGCCATGTCAAATATCCAGATCGTCAGAAAAATACCTGATGCGTCAAACCTATCCAGTAGTTTAATTAACGAAACACGATTAATTTGCTACATTATGGCACGATCCACTGCAGGTGTTGTCCAATATCATTTTGAATAAAAGACCTGAAGAGAGATAAGGAATTAATTAAATTCACTATGTTTTTATTTGAGATTCATTTGAAGAAACAAATTGATCCAAATCTAATTTCTGTGTATACATTGTTTAAATATTGAGTTAGAGGGGGGCTTTATCAGTAACAGCGGGAATATTGACTTTGTATTGAAGGTCGGATACTATGGTTGTCAAATATAATAGAAATCCAATACATCTCATAGATATCTCTTATTGTGCATGTAATTAGATTAACAAACAGCAGGGGGCACACTTGTCAAAGCTGCCATGTAACTAACTAAACATTTAGCTTTTTGAAGGTTTACTTTATAGTCAATGTGAATGTATCAAATGTTATTGACTTAAGTTAATATATTCATGTCAAATCAATAGGTATGTTATTTTATTGCTTCATGATCTGGGCTGTCATTCATCATTTGAATATGCCAGGTTTTTACTGGCAACACAGTTGTGCTGGCGACTTTGTTACTGTTATTGAAACAAGTTTTAAGGAGGCTGTCATCCGTGTAAATATTCACACAAGGTGTGAGATGAAGTGGATCTATGCCAGCAGCAGGCAGGGTGGCACCGAAATCTACTGGTAACCCGTGCGCATTCTGTGATTTCTGTTTCTCCAGGGGAATGTGAAAAGCACCCAGGGGGTCTGTCTTACAGGCCACAGGAGTCTCATCTGTGCCAACAGATGAAGTTAGCGACTGTGTCACCAGGGCAAGAGGCTGCAGGCTGGCACCCCGACGAGCCAGCCTGCTGTAGTGCCACACAACCCTGCTCCTCCGGTGAGACACATTTGAAACAACCGCGTGGTGTTGAGAAGGAACCGTCCATGTGAAACGTTGTCCGGATCTCTGATGTATGTCTCTGTGTTTTATTGTTTCAGACCTGCAGATGTCTGATCTCTGATGTATGTCTCTGTGTTTTATTTCGTTCGGACCTGCAGATGTCTGATCTCTAATGTATGTCGCTGTGTTTTATTGTTTCTGACCTGCAGATGTCTGATCTCTGATGTATGTCTCTGTGTTTTATTGTTTCCGACCTGCAGATATCTGATCTCTTATGTATGTCTCTGTGTTTTATTGTTTCCGACCTGCAGATATCTGATCTCTTATGTATGTCTCTGTGTTTTATTGTTTCCGACCCGCAGATGTCTGATCTCTGATGTATGTCTCTCTGTGTTTTATTGTTTCCGACCTGCAGATATCTGATCTCTGATGTATGTGTCTCTGTGTTTTATTGTTTCCGACCTGCAGATATCTGATCTCTGATGTATGTCTCTCTGTGTTTTATTGTTTCAGACCTGCAGATATCTGATCTCTGATGTATGTCTCTCTGTGTTTTATTGTTTCCGACCTGCAGATATCTGATCTCTGATGTATGTCTCTCTGTGTTTTATTGTTTCAGACCTGCAGATGTACAGCAGGAGTGATCTGTCTAAGATGTCAGACCCCAGCCGAATCCGGTCCCGCATCCCCCCGAACATGCCAAAGCTCTTCATCCCGTCCATCGTCACCAAGTTCCCCCCGGAGATCACAGTCACCCCGCCCACACCCACCCTACTCTCCCCCAAAGGAAGCATCTCGGAAGAGACCAAGCAGAGACTCAAGGTGCTCACTGTCTTATTTTAGCGATTTGTTTTGCTCCGTTTGCACTGTTTTGTGAACGCCTTGAAATGTGTGTTCTAACGCTGCAGCTAGTGGTCAGAAACATATCCTTGTGTGTTTAATCAGACTTGGCGAATGAACCTGATTCTGATTCAGCATGTGGCCTGTCTGTTAGTAACCCCAAACCCTCCGGCTCTTTGTTCCCGTCCCCTGTTCAGACTGTGATCCTGGCCTCCCAATCGGCTGCCACAGTCAAGAAGGAAACATTGATCCAGCCGGCACTTGAGGTGCAGGAGACCTCGAGCCAGGAGTCCTCCCTGGAGAGCGAATCAGACGATGGAGATGAGGAAGATGATTATATGGATGTATGAGATAATCTACATGACCTAACAAACCGACCTGACATTTTTCCAACCCCGCTAGCGCCCCACCTGACACAGTGGAACGGCACATGTCACCTCAGATAGTCGCTCTATCTCCCCTACTGACACAGTGGAACGGCACATGTCACCTCAGATAGTCGCTCTGTCTCCCCTACTGACACAGTGGAACGGCACATGTCACCTCAGATAGTCGCTCTATCTCCCCTACTGACACAGTGTAACGGTACATGTCACCTCAGATAGTCGCTCTATCTCCCCTACTGACACCGTGGAACGGTACATGTCACCTCAGATAGTCGCTCTGTCTCCCCTACTGACACAGTGGAGCGGCACATGTCACCTCAGATAGTAGCTCTATCTCCCCTACTGACACCGTGGAACGGTACATGTCACCTCAGATAGTCGCTCTGTCTCCCCTACTGACACAGTGGAGCGGCACATGTCACCTCAGATAGTCGCTCTGTCTCCCCTACTGACACAGTGGAACGGTACATGTCACCTCAGATAGTCGCTCTATCTCCCCTACTGACACAGTGGAACGGTACATGTCACCTCAGATAGTCGCTCTGTCTCCCCACCTGACACAGTGGAACGGTACATGTCACCTCAGATAGTCGCTCTGTCTCCCCACCTGACACAGTGGAACGGTACATGTCACCTCAGATAGTCGCTCTATCTCCCCTTCTGACACAGTGGAATACTGTCCAAATTGTGCATGACTTGGGACATTTCGAGTTCAACGACAAATGTACAAAGTGCCGTTTACACCTGCCACACCTGCCAGCTAATCGAGCTCTCTGATTGTTTCAAATTACAATGAGAGAAGGTTTACAATGGTGATCTGAAGGACAGACATGTATTTGAAATTGGTGGGTTGTCGCTTGACAAACACATTCTTGGCCTGCAATGCAATTTGCTATCCTTGGCTGTGATTAGTACATCTTCCACACACACAAAGGAGAGTCGTATTCTGCCTGGTTTTACGCTACGTTCTGTGGCAAAGTCCATGTTGGTGGTGTGCAGCATCGCACATGAAGGTGCTTCAGCCTGATATATGCCATGGCAACGTATCACCGCTACCAGCTAACTTGTTTTCCACAGACATTGATATAACGATCTGAAAGAACCCACATTTGTACGGCGACCTGTATTTTCATACACAACGAGATTCTATTTAGGCCAATTAGCGGCAAACTAGGAGTTTATACATCGGGTGTCTGATGCAATGATAAGGGAATCGACTAGTCCAAAGTCTCGAGAACCTGTAGCAGATTAGATTTGTTTACTATTCATGTGGGACGTTCTTGAATTTACTTTTGTTTATGCTATATTTTTGTACTTAACGTGTGTTATTGCAAGTTTTGCGTGACTCTGTTGTTTGTGTCTGTTTGGGTTTCTAGCTTGCAGGAGCCTTCTTTACCAGGAACATAACCGGTCACCAGCATGGCTCAGAATTATAGAAACTTTCTTTTTGTGTTAATCAGAACGATCTTTTGTACATAGAATTTCGAACGAATTTCTTAGTCGAATCAGGAAATGCAAACTAAACGAACTTGTCATTGTCTTGCGTCATTATGCCGCAAAGGTGCAGGAACCATCGGAAAAATTTTACAAATTTATGTTGTGCTCATTTGCCTCTACTATATAAACACTAATTTATACAATCTTAACATCACTGATTGGTCTGTAGAAATGGTTATGCTATTTGACGCAAGACAATGCTTGTTATTGGTCACTTTTGTCAGTCGTGTTTACTGAATTTGCTGCCGTTGGAATGTTGGGGTCAGACATTTGTAATTGAGTAAAAATGCCGTTCACATTGATCAGTTTTTGTGTGTTCAAAATGAACTCAGAGGAACACAAAATAATTAGTTTTTGATTAAGAAAGGATATTCACCAAAAGTTTCTTGCAAATTCTCCATGAGACTTTTTGAAGTCTAAAAAATAAGTAGATGTTTGTATTTTTTGGGTGTAAAAAAATGTTTTGTATTTCTTCTCCTGAGCTTCACATGAGAATTTATCATGACAGAGAGGTGACTTGTCTCTAAGGCTTTTCTTCTACTATTACACCTTAGCTGAGACTATTGATTTTTCTGTTCTCTATAACTTACATGCAACATTAAAGATGTCACAAAGTGAAAATATGTTTTTATACTCTTACCTCGTGCTTTGACGCATTTTTATTGCTTGTTATTCAACGTGCATTTTCAATTAATTATTTATGGTGAATATTTACATGAATATAGCTATTTATCTTAACAGTAGGTGCTTGTTTAATTGTTAAACACTATATATCTTTAGTATACATACAATAAAAAGTAACATGACTATATTTTGTTGTCCAAAGGAAATTCATATCACGTGAGAAGCCGAGGAACCACCTAAACCCTCCTTCAGATGAACAGCACTTCAAGTATCTTCCTTGAGGATCACGAAGTAAATCCAGTGAAGTGCTTATCTACATGTCATGACTGAAAAGAAACAACAAAACCATTTAGATGTTCTCACAATTATGACCACAGTATTAATAATCAGCCCTTCATAATTCCCTAATGACTCGGAGTTGCAGCACCACTTCGCACCCACCCATCACAGCATCGAGACTGTACTCGTGAACGTGGTAACGTGGTATATGACCCTTTAATTGCGTCAGTCAAAGGGTCTGCATTCGCTCTATTGCTTCTTGACTTTAGTTCTGCCTTTGACCCCGTCGCTCGTCTTGATCGAGCTTTGGGCAACTTGGAGACACTTCCTGTTCAAGCGTTATTGGTCACGTCGATTTAGAAATATAAAAAACCCTTTTGCGATTACGTTAGCGCCGCTGAAAACTTGAGCTGATTAAATGAAAACTGACCTTTACACTAGTTGAGTATCTGGAGCATCAGCGTTTGTGGGTTCGAACACAGGCTCAAAATGGCCTGAAACAAACACACAAACCCATCAGTCTATTATTGGTCTGCGAAATGAAGGGCATTCCCTGCGAGAAATTTCCAAACAACTGATGGTTGTACACAGAAAAGTGCAAACTGGCTCTAACCAGAATAGAAAGAGGATTGGATATCTCGGTGCAGAACTGAGCGACAGACAAATACATTAGTGTCTAGTTTGAGAAACTGATGCCTCACAGTTCCGCAACTGGCAGCTTCATTGAATAGTACCCACAAAACACCAGTCTCAACAGTGAAGATGCTGGCCTTCTAGGCAGAGTTCGTCCTCTGTCCAGTGGCTGTGTTATTTTGTCCATCTTCTTTTTATTGGCCAGTCTGAGATATGGCTTTTTCTTTGCAACTTCTCCTAGAAAGACAGCATCTCAGAGTCCTTCACAACATTGGCAATTTCTACTGTGTTTCTGATGATTATATTTTAATTAACAAAAAAAATAGTCAGGGTTTATTTGTTTCCTAAGTTATTTAATTTAACATTTTTCCCACATGTTCTCACATTAAATAAAGAAACGATTGATGCAAGTAGTCATTTGAATATTATTTCTTATTATTTTGCATATATTTGGGACTGTGAAGTCAAGTACCTACCAACCTGAGCCCTGTGTACCAATCATGTTTTCTTTCGTCACCACTCCTGTAGCTGAGAGACCACCCTCGTCTCTGACATTTTTGTGAGAGAGCCCATACACTTTGGTGTGAAGTTTCCAACGCCAAGGAAGTCATTAGCCTTCATTAGCAACTTCCAGAAGTTTCTTATGAAGTGCTGTGAATTTGTCATTTGCCCCTTTGCCAGGAAAGCTCAATTTGAGGTTTGTTTTCTTATGACGTGGACCAAATGTGCTTCCCTATTCCCTAGGCTGAAACAATGAGATGTCTTGTACCAACCTTGAAAGGACAGACTGGCTAGTAAGGAATGTTTTAATCTGTCTAATCAGTCCATCTGCACAAGTTCAGATATATATAATATATTCAATTCAATGAAATCTTAAAGAATTCTTTATTGACTCTTATTGACATTCATTTCACACATCCATGCTAGGCAGAGTCTCTTGACTGTTCGTGTTGTGTGTTTTGCTCCGTTTACACTGTTTTGTGAACGTCTTAAAATGTGTGTTCTAACGCTGCAGATAGTGGTCAGAAGAAAATCCTTGTGTGTGTGTGAACAGACTCGGCGAATAAACCCAGACGCTGATTCTGAAGTTTTGTGTTCGGTATTTTTGCCGTTGTGTCGGCAGGCTGCATATCAGAAGGCCTTGTAGCTGCTGACGTCACCGTGTCTTCAGTCAGCAACTTCTACCTACACAAACCCCTTAAAGTGACCAATTAAGGCATCAAAAGGGCATACTGCATGGCCGATGTGGCCAAAGGTGTGAGATTTCTCGTCGGCCCACAGCGGGGGCTATTTATTGGGCTGCAGGAGAGCCGTCTGATCCTCGAGCCCGGCTGTGTATTGGCAGCTGTTAACCAGTGAGCACCAAGGGGCTTTGCACAGTTAAAGCAAATGGTCAGAGCCTGACACCTGGGAGGTTGAGCATCAGTGGTAAAAGTGATCAGTGATCAGACTGTGGGCTGCGGCCGGCGGCCCCGCTGAGGGTTTTCTAACAGAAGACTCAAGATGGCTACGCCGCTCACTCACGCTAATGGGGTGCTCGTGTTAATTTCATTGTAATGTTTGAGATCTCCGATTCCTTTCGGCATGTCGGCTGCGATGACGGCGCCACTGTGACATGAGAACACAAGGGATAATGATCCTTGTTTCTCGACTTTTACATTAGAAACAGGGCCAACGTTGTATGTTTTCTTTAGTTATATATGTTCTAATACTCCACAATTCAGTGATTTGGGGCTGATTATTCACAGATTGAATGCAGCTCTTTATTGTGTAATTATAGTGACCTTAAGGTAACAGCAGAAGGTAACACCGTCATCGTCTTAAAAAATTGTAAAACATTGCCTCGCTGACTCTGGCCTGTGTGCTGTGCTACATTACAGTGGCCTTTGCTATAAAATCTGTCACCTTAAACTCAGTAATGGGATTGACACTGACGCTGCTGAAATATACTCCCTAACCATGACAAGTGACCCACTCACATTCTCTTATTCTCTAAGCCTCAACACCGCGATGGCTTGAAGGATTCGGCCGCCAAATTGGTCCATAATGCCACAGCTCTGAGGGAACTGCTGCTGGGGTGAACGGGAGTTAGCTATCGTTGAAAGGTTTCTAGTACGGCATCAGAAAGGCTGGGAATATACATTTGCTCTGAAGTGCAGTGAGGAGAGCAACACTAAACCTGTGATTAATAACTCCTCAACCAGCACTGGTTTCACACGGGGACGATAAAGCCACGTCACACCTCCTTAAAGTGCTGTTTACAGCGGAGGGCCCTGCCAATGCTGACGGATCAGCGAAACCGTTATACTTTATTCGTCTTTTAGCCTTTTAAAACGAGCGTGAAAATCCAATCGGTTTCTCTCAGAGTGAGTCCGTTGGATTGAAGGGGAGAGATGCACGTTTACTCAACGTGGACCGTTTTACACACCAGTCGATATATTCTCACGGGCTCCATTAGAGGGGTATCTCCTGGTTGGATTTAATTTCCAAAGGTCTTAGATTCACTCAGACTATTTGAGGGTAGCGAATAGAGGAATGGAGATAAGAGAAGAACATTGGAAGGTGGTTCTCCATGTAGTGTTTTCACTTTTTCTATGGTAAACAAAAGGATAGAGAGGCCTGTGGATCTGCGTGGACAACATTGATTGTGAAAGAGAAGTTATTTTAAACTGGAGGGAAGGTCAACTGAAATGTTTCTAAATGTTATATTGACTGTATATAGTCGTTTAACAATGTGTAAAAGGTGGTGATAGGTGAGTGTTCTATGCTCCACTAATTGCCTTTTTCTTTAGGTCCCAAATATTCCCAAATATTTTCTGCTGTACTCTTTGAGGTGTTTGCCCTAACAGATATTGGTATTCCTCAATGTTTTATTTTTCTAATTCCTTGGGTGGTCTGATGGACGGTGTCTCTAATTCTGTCCTACAACTGGCAGGAGATCAGGAAGCATTACCTTTCCACCTCGTCTTTTCCTCAACTTGCATGTTGCCTGTCATACATTTAACATTGACGTAATTTTGCAGACACTCGTATGCATTTTAACTAGCATGTGCATACACTCAGATCCTTTTTGAATACTGGCCTGCTATGGGGTTCAAACCCACAACCCAACCGGTTGTAGCAGCATTCGCTACCAACTGACACCTGATTTTACATGATGATGTACGTTGCTCCAGATTCAGCAGGCCGATGAGGTAATGCTCTAGGTTTATCTCTCTACAGAAGAGGACTTTGGTATCAATACATAGACCTCAGAATTGCTTTTCTTCAGGTCGTTGTGAAATTGGACTTTTCTGAGATTAATTTGAGTAATTCTCTTGTTTAGACCCTTCGAGTCTTTGCATGCATTATTGAATGGTTTGTTCTAGTCTGATGTCACTACTGTGTAATTCTGCATACAGCGTTTTTATTGGATGTTTGTTTAGTGTAGCGAATTATGTCTTGGTCAGCGTACCCCAGACCTCGTAACTATAGAGGGCAATGGGTATTGAATGTTTCCCTTGGTCTCTTTCAGGCCCTAGTGTCTTGGCCCTGTGGTGCTAACTGACTGTTAATTGTCGGCCCATACAGTCGCCCTGCATGAAAAAACTGTGACCTTAAGGGGAAACTGCCCTAATGAGATTATCTTTCAATGCATTGTCCTGTCTAGACACCCCAATACACAATCCAAGAGCCATCCGAGTAAACCTACCGGCCCACAGGTAGGACTCACCTTGAGAAAACCTGTATTATTGTAAGGCATCACACTATTATGAGTTTATTTGCTCGACACACAGTCCTCACTTGATGGAGAACAGGACGTGGCAGAAACCATGTTAGGTCAAGATTGTTCAACCAATATATGACCTTTTGTGTGTATTTTAACATCGTCTTATAACTTTGTTCTAAGAATGAATAAAAACCAGAGTGAATTTCTTTGAAGCAACCAAGTTTATAGGGATGTAAATTATGCTGTAAATTTATAATACTTAATCTGACAAACATATTACTTAAGTTTTAATATGTATGAGATTTAATCAAACCTAGTTTTCGCTGTTTGATAGTCATTTCGATCCGTTATTTTGTACTGTACTCATTAATTCTTCTAACACAAATTGTCTCAGTATTTGCTAATTATGTCTCGTGGTTGCTGTATAGGAGTTTAAATTAAAGGCCCAGTCAACATTTTGTGTACAAACTCCTAATCAGGCTGTCGCTTTATGGGCCAGAGGCTCAGGAGAATTAATTCAGAAAATGTGCTGTGTATTTAGTTAATTGAAATAAATTAATTAAAAAAAGAATTTATTAGACGTAATGATTTGATTTTACATTTTTAAAAAAACATACAGCTTGTGAGAATGATTTAAAAGTTGAACGTTGGAATTCGAAAATGATCCATGAACTTGTACTAGCAAGATACCATTAATTAGAGATTTACAGATTATTATTTCACCAAATTGCACGAGGACACTAAATAGCCTTTCTTTACCTGGTTAGCTCTGTGTGAATGATATTTACACATATTTTGGTGCCACTTTTAGTGGGGAAGTCTGTCCATATTTGTTTAATAGTGTCTTAGCAGTTAATAAAGATGCATTTCCTCTGTCTCCCTTCCTGTGGGGACGGTATCAAGGCTCTGTTAAATCCCTTTGATTTCTACAGCCTTCCAATCACAATGGAACATTGACTCATCATTGTGTCACTTCAAAGCTTGCCAATGGCTCTTGAAGCCACTCCCACCTCTGGTCCCTCTTAAATGTCAGAGACACCCCATCCTCCAGTTGATTAGCTCTAGAGTACCCCAAATCTGCTGCTGTGTGAAGACCGTTGGACCTACTACCTCTCAATGTATGCTTCAGGAGCCCGTGGAATATACTGACGGCTCAAAACAATTACGGCACCGACGAGGACCTGGGAATTGTGGTGAATAATTTGGATCACACGAATAACTTTGCTGATCGCTTATATTTTTGACACGTCTCCTCGTTCCCACGTCATAAGAATGCACTCAATCAGAGGTGAGTAACGTTCCTCGAACCCTTTTGGTTTCATGTCACGCGAAACTGACCTTGGGCTCCCATTGGGAATCACAGCATCTATGTCTCCATGTTCCTATGTTCTTCTTCATTCGTAACTATTCGGTTCTCGATGAGCCAGAGCGCTGTTGTCTGTGACTGATTATTGTCGATGTTCATCGCAGACATGAAGTCCAACTTCAGTTCGCCGCCGGCGTCTTCCCTTCCCGGTGGCCCAGATGCCTATCACCAAGGCAACATACGGATGACTCTGGAGGATCCTGAACTCTGGAAGTCCTTCCATGAGATCGGGACAGAGATGATCATCACTAAACCTGGCAGGTGAGATGGCCAATCACTTTAGAGTATCTACGACGCGATCAAGTGCAATATAATAGATTGCCAATGCATGAGTAATAGCATCAGTGCTGTTAACCTTTACGATAACGAGCGCCCTTGTATTTTGCAGGAGAATGTTTCCACACTGTAAAATCAACATTTCCGGACTCATTCCATGTTCCAAGTACATCTTGTTGGTCGACATGGTGCCTGTCGATGGCAGTAGATATAAGGTAGTATCCTTCTCTAGGCGTGCACGTCAATAAATGTCTGTCACATGAGTCATTGAAACAATTGCCACTTCCACAGACATCGCTCGCCACTGCTGACATGCGCAAATATTACCAATAGTTTTCATTCTATAGTCGGTGCATCAAGATAAAAAAAAAACAACGGTTCCACTCTCTGTTAATCGCCCCTCTAACAGTTGACATCAAAGGACTTTCTCTCTTCCTGTTTTTCTATCCCCTGCTGTTTTCCCATTGTATTGCTCCCTCACTCTTGTGGCCCAAGTCAAACAATCACTCTCTGTATTAGGCTCCTCAAGGTTAGGCACCAATCCTCTGCAAATCACTCCCGGTTATGTTAATGTCTTAATGTCTGTACTCTCTGCTTCTTCCAGTGGAATAAAGAGAAATGGGAAGTGGCTGGCAAGGCGGAGCCACAGCCCCCGTGCCGAACATACCTGCACCCAGACTCTCCGGCCCCTGGGAGCCACTGGATGAAGCAGTCTGTGTCCTTCCTAAAACTCAAGCTCACGAACAACACCCTAGACCAACATGGACATGTAAGAAATAAAATAATATACATACGTTACCGTCGAAAGAAGTTTGGGCTTACTTAGAAATGTTTTTTTTTTCAATTTGACAACGTTAAAGAAATTACTTTGAATGGGAAATTTTGCAAAATAATTAGAGAATATATTATTACAATATGACATGGTTAGAAGTGTCCTTTTTCGTTGAAGAACCCTCCATTTGCCGCAGTAACAGCCTTGCGGACGTTTGCCATTCTAGTTGCATTCATTTTTATGATGTCGCCTGAAGAGATTTCCCCCTGTGCTTCCTGAAGCAGCTTTCACACGTTGGATTGGCTTGACGGGCACTTCTTACGTATCATATGGTCAAGCTGCTCCCAGAACAGCTCAATTGGGTTGAGGTCCAATGACTGTTCTGCCCACTACATTATAGACAGAATACCCACTGACCGCTTCTGCCCATAATAGTTGGCTCTAATCAAACGCCATCCACAAGGTATAGCATGGCCTTATAGCATGGACTGCATTCCCCTGTACAAATCACCTACTTAACCACCACCTCCAAAGAACCCCAAAACCAACACATTGCATCCATCATACTTGACAGATAGCGGCAAGCACTCCTGCAGCATCATTAAATCATTCTGTGTCTCACAAATGTTTTTCTTTGGGATCCAGTCTTTTCTTTTTATAGGCCAATCTTAGATGTTGCTTTTTTTTGGAGTCGCCTCTTTTTGCGGGTACTGTTTAATGAAGCGGACAGTTGAGGACCTGTGAAATTTCTGTTTTTCAAAACTAGACACTCTAACACGTTTGTCTTCTTGCTCAGTTGTGCTGTTCTGTGAAGGGAGTAGGTACACAACATTGTACAAGAGCCTCAGTTTCGGGGCAATTTCCCGCATGTAACAGCATTTAGCAGAATAAAGACAGACTGACAGGTTTCAGACAATGTCAACATGTATTTCTTATCGGTTTAAAGCTGTTTTAATCAACAAAAATGTCATTTGTATTCGAGAACAAGGACGTTTCTGAGTGAACCCAAACTTTTGAACAGTTATGTACTTCGCTACTGCAGATCATTGGCAAAAACCTGTTTTATGTACATGACGTGGCTGAACTAACCTCAAACTCGACCGTTTCAGATAATTCTGCATTCAATGCACCGCTATCACCCACGCTTCCATATCGTCCAGGCTGATGACCTGTACAGTGTACGCTGGAGCGTCTTCCGGACATTTTCTTTTCCGGAGACCGCGTTCACCTCTGTCACTGCTTACCAGAACACTAAGGTCAGTCTCACTGCAATGATCGGCTACTACTGCTTTATTTCTCGCAGAACCATCTGGTCACAACGTAATAAATCGACCACGTCTTTTAATGTCGTTAAACTCTTATCTCCTAGATCACCAAGCTGAAAATTGATCACAACCCATTTGCAAAAGGCTTCAGAGATGTAGAAACAAATACAAAAAGGTACTTTTTAAATTGTCTGCAACATAATTTAAAATAATTCCCCATGTTACTTATCTATTTTTTGCCTGTTTAAAATATGAGGTCATTAATTCTCCTATTGTTTTTCTTGCTGCAGGCGTGCTAACAGAAACCCAGCTTGCCCAGAGAAGAAAGCAAAAAAACAGGATTATTTAAGCAGAGAGACTGATGAGGACAACCCTTCAGGTAATGGCTGTCACCATTTAATTTGTTTTAATCTACTCATCCGTTCAGGTAGAAGATTTCGTCGATGGCAGTGTGTCTGATGCCATTTCCGTTTCACAGGTTTCCGCAGGTCATCGTATGAGGCGTATGAAGGAGAGCAGGCAGAACTCCCGAAAAGAAAAGAGGAGGAAGATGTGGTGAAAGAGGAGCGCTTCTCCCCCTGGGGGTCTGAAAGGGAGCATGGTCACCACATCCAGACAGACTCATCTCCTGGACCTGAACCCAGGGACATATACAATGCAGAGCAGTTAGTACCTGCCCCAGCGTCATATCAGCCTTTCAGGTCGGTTCCACAGAATGCATGCGGTCTACCTCAGAAATGTTCGTACTGCTGTCTAGGTGGAGACTGTGTGTGTGTGTGTGTGTGTGTGTGTGTGTGTGTGTGTGTGTGTGTGTGGAGACTGTGTGTGTGTGGAGACTGTGTGTGTGGAGACACTGTGAAAACTATACAGACAAATCTTTTTGATGATACTCACATTCCCGTCCCTTTTGCAGGTTCCATGAATATGGAAAGTCTCCATCGCCTTCCTCCAGCGTGAGCAGCAGCAACACGGGTTCTGGAGCGGCCATCTTCGAATCCAGAGTCCCCGACGTGGCCACGGTCCCAGAGCACGAGGCCCCCAAGCCACCTCCTCATGACATGGGGATATCCCCGTGTGGCCCCCAGCACCCTGCGGGACTTCACCAGGACTACACAGGAGTGATCAACATGGCCATGGCCCAAGCAGGCAAGCCAGGAGTCCTCAGCCACCACATCTACACTCCTTACAGCGCGGAGCAGACTCTGGGCCAGTGGAGCGGTCCCGGGCCAGCCCAGTATCCCCCTGCTCACCACCTGCCGAATGACTACAGTACTCCAGCTGTTCACCATGGATACCACCACGGCAACGTGGAATGGAGCCAGTACCCGCTCTTCTCTTACTCGTGTTGGTGAGCTCCTGACAGCGTCTCCCAAATGAGATCGACTGGACGGTAGCCTTGGAGGACCCCAATGAGATCTACGAACTACTGCTTGATGTGGTCATGCTTGTTACCTCTAAAGACCGGTTACCATGGAAATAGTGGACTGGTTTGTCCCTGTTATTTCTGTCACGCCCTGCGGACTGCTGATCCGGAGCGCACAACCATGCTATTGCTTGCTGAAGCCATGCTAAGACAAGATCCTGGGTCAGGAGAAGACAAGAAGAGAGGAGAGATGTCAATATAAAAGAGAGAGCGTTGGTGTGGACGTGTCTGATATCACTTCTGGCTAAAATGTACATGTTTCTATTCGTAAGATGTGTTTATTATCTGTCTATTTATTTTGTGTTTACACTGAACTTCAATTCGAATTATTTTTGTAAAAAAAAATCTTTAATGACAAGTCATGTGGGCTGTATGAAATTAAAAAATAAAGAAGTTATATGTGAATGTCAAATTTAACTTAACTTCTATGAACCTACCTGTGGCATACTGGCTGAGGCCAGTATACATCACACAATGTGTTTTTGAATGTATTTACACAAGTCTACATTATTAGTAACGTGGTACTATTGAATCCATGATCAGGGAACACGATACTTTCGCGAGATGCAGATGTTCCAATGGCAAGAAATTTGACTTTTGAATCGGTCAAAGGGGCAATGTTATCCTTGTAATATAACATTATATACATATCCGTTGTATATAAATATCCATTATTTATTTGCAATAATATTGAAATAATGGTGTTCCTCACAATACTGAATTTCTATTGGTTCAAGGAAGGTGCCCCAAACTCCCAGTAATTTCCTGTTAGCTATAATGTTGCTTTTGATTAACTGTTTGGTTTCTGTTCACGTAAGAAACAAGCACAGTATAATGTAAGAATAAAATAAGTAATTTTTCCATCTGAAAAGCGTTTTTTATTTACATTTTAAAACCTAGTTTTTACAGCGTAGACAGCCAGAAGTGTATATAGCACATTGTAATTCAGCTAACGTCCACTAGTGGGGGGGAGCAAATTCGCGACATCACCATTATGGGTGTGAAAATAACTGTAACCACCACATTTCAATAACTTAGTTATGCCTTGTAACTTTCTCACCTCTATTATGAACATATTATAATAAAATGTATCTGCGTGTGTGCATTTTCAAGATGCCAAAGCGACACTTCCTTTGTTTGTTTGTTTGTACCTGACCTTTACGAGGACCACACTGGTTACATTAGTCTCAGCATGCTTTAAAGACCCGTCACTACAGGGCCTCAGGGGAGGGGAGTGAATTCACCTGCTGAGGTTTACCCACTTGTGTAATAAAACAAACCCCGTCCGTCCATCTCCCTCTGAATGAGCGTTAAAGAGCATGAAAAGGCCAGTTGGCCGTCTTTAACAGCCACAAGTACACAGCAACCTGATTGCCCTTCACCGTGGATTTCAGTTCCTAATGACCTGCTGTAAAGCCGTGAAAGAAGGGCGGGAGTCGTCCTCCGGGGACAATGCTGCCGGGGGCTTTTACTCAGCTCAATTCATTAGTACGCTCTTTGAGACATTAGCGGGGCAAATCTTTGGCTCCCATTCGCCCGCCCTCCTCTAGTGAAAACCCACTCCACCCTGCTAATGCACGCGTCTGGAGGACATTCTGTGAAATGTGTAACTCGCGATTTTACTTTTACTTTACCGATCTCCCAACCCGCCTGACCCGATTACTGACAGGAATCTATGCAAATAGCAGAATCAGTATCAGGGCTTGGAAATTCGAGTTCACAACTGTGGCATACCTGAAACTTAAAACTTTTACACGGCAACAAATATTCGAGAGCCACAGATCAAATGTTGAGTTTGGAACCCATATTGTGTGTATTTTTACAGCCTATACTCTGGACTGTATCGTGGACTGAGATAATCAGAGCGCAAGCTGACTTCGGTCTGAGGTCATTATGACCCATTTCAAACTAATATCCTAATTTTCAGCTTTAAACATGTACCTAATGTGACCAAGACCTCACCAAGTGGAAAAAATACCAGATTTCTTTCTCTCTGTGCGATCGTTGTGTGTGTAAACTGACTGGTTTGAGGTGTTGTTTTGGGGCTGGGATTCAGGTAAGGGCCCATCATCTGACAGATGGGATATATCAAATGGCCAGCAGGACCCGTTTCAAGTGCAGAGCAAGCTACCCAGGTCTCTCCCAAAAGTACTGTTTCATCACAAGCCAAATGACTTATTACGCAACAGACTGGCACTTAATACGCACCAGGACCGGACTTAGACCGGAACGGAGAGAAAATGCAGCAATACTTATCTTAACAACACCCAAGACACATCCACCGTTCCACTCTGCATGAACCCAAACCGGCACCACCAATATTTATTAGCTTTGATAATGGAGAGCTTTAAACCGTTTCACACCCGTAAGTGGGTGCAAGGCCTAGACTATCGACGACAACACAAAAGATGTGACATATGTTTTTACTATTCCCAAAGTGGCCAGCGGTGTGCAAGACAGAATGGACCGGGGTTTATGGACGCCATGAAAAGGTAGCGGGTCGTGGCGAGCTGCAACCGCACCAGCTGACCTCACCAAACGACACAGCGGGGATTGACAGGACAGTGTGAACCGAAGAGGGGAGCCCCTAACTGTGGGATGATGGGGGATTCCGCATGCAGATGAAACAGCCCCAGAAAGGAAGGCAGCAGTCAGGCTTCATTAAGTCAATGGGTCTATAGAACCAAATGGAGAGGAACTAGCGGAGACGGGGACGGGACTAAGCCCGGGATAAGATGACCAGAAGCACGGGGAGGAAACAGACTCAGCCACTAAGGCAAGGGTCGCTAATACGTAAATCTCGTTAGCCGGGAAATTAAATGCATTTTTTGACGTAATAAATAAACGTAGATCGCGAAGTTTGACGCAACAATTATTTGGTGCTCTGTTATAAAGTATAATGATAATACGGTGGGTGCTACATTTGCAATTTCACAAATTTCCCAGATATCCCAGTTTCCCTAAAACACCATTGGAAAGTAGAGCCAGGGGATCAGCGGTTATTGATAGGGACCAGAGAAAAAGTTCAAGGTCGAAACACTTTTTTGTACCCCGTCTGCTTGGGGATTAAAACTAGCAACCTTTCAATGATTGGTCCAACGTTGTACCCGTTGGTCTGCTTGTCATCGCACCAATTATGAAAGGGCTCATGTTCAGTCGAACAACAAGCACTGTGTAGGTTATCATGATGAACACAAGGCACAGCGTAGAAATAAGAGTGAATCTTTATTTTAAAGTGCATCAAGAGTAAAAGCCCACAAAAAAAGCCCACAATCCCAGAGTGAAAGCCCATCCAATCTTGTAAGTCGATATAAAAGTTAAACAGAACTATACATTCATTTTTCAAGCTGATTTCCTGACAAGTGCAATCTCATAAAAGGTTAATAATATATTTGGAATTATATTGTAATTAGAGAGCTATTTTTTTTATTACCTTTGAATAATGTGTGTTATGTTCTTGTTTGTATTGTTACATATATGACTGTGTTATGGGATCTTTAGTCAATGCAAACAAAATATCTGGAAGCTCCCTGGAACACAACTGGCAACATAACGCGGAAGCCTCTGTTTACACTTCGGTTCAGAGGCACACAGCGCGGTAAATACGCCTGTAAGAAACCATCATCCCATCACCACGGTACCAAACAAGTCCGTTTAGCCGGACATGCAAAAGAAACCGATGCCCTCAGTTTCAGTTCAGCGTCTGAGCCGCCGCTCTCGATTCTCTTCAGTTCAGAACCGTATCGTTCAGTCGTCACTCGACTCCTCAGAGTTGTCCAGTCCCGCCTCCTCCCAGGACGACTTGGTGCGCTGCTCCCAGGTCTTAGCCTGACCAATCACAGAGCGGGAAACAAGTGCCACGCAGGCTGCCAAGCCGGACGTGCGGTCCTTAAACGCTGTGCCGATCTCCCAGTAGTCTCCCTCTGTGTCGTACACGTGCACATACTTCATGAGGTTGCCCTTGTCGTGAGACCGGCCACCCATTATGTAAATGCGGTTGTCGAGCACAGCCACGCCTGGTTCCCCGTGACCAGCCGGTAAAGGACTCATCACAGACCAGGAGTTAGCTGCTGAGCTATAACACGCCACCTGAAAAGACAGGCCAGTTACATATAAATCACCCAATACCCATTTAGTTTTGACGGTATTCAAGATAGCACCGTCTAATTCCTTCTGTAAAAGGTTACCAACAAATGAATCGGCAACTTGCCGAACTCGATACTTTGATACCAACGCTGTACAATTCGGTGCTAATGGTTTTGATGTCTATTTTTCACACCTTCGTTAGTATTGATTGTTCTAACGATGACCTGCGCATGTCGTCATGGCGAGTTCAACACCTCAATAAACAATAATCTACGCTGGGCCGCTACAATACACAGTCCAGAAAAACATGCGTGTTAGTTCCTTTTGTAACATGACCTGGTCATTAGTTCGTTTCACATTGTTACTTAAACAAAACGAACGGTTGTCCAAACTACACGGGCCGGCTAACGTCATTCTCACTTTCTTATGGCTATGGTACCTTCAGAACATCTCTGCGGTAACCCTGGACAACGTTGCTGCCTCCAATGACATAGACTCGTCCATTGACAGCTGCCATGCCGTGCCACGCCCGCTCCACTGGACTCTGGGTACAATCTACCCACTGGTTCCTCTGGGGATCATAACAAGTTGTCTCCCTCAGGTAGGCTATTCCCCGCCGGCCACAGGTGATGTACATCTTGCCTTCCGAGACCACCCCAGCATGAGCATACACCTGTGCAGGAGAACAATGTGTTCGGCATAGCATTAATAATTAGGACAAACAGTAGAATTGTGGCTTAT
Organism: Dallia pectoralis; assembly: GCA_029465975.1. NCBI lineage: Eukaryota > Metazoa > Chordata > Actinopteri > Esociformes > Umbridae > Dallia > Dallia pectoralis. The sequence goes on from CM055750.1 coordinate 12,055,112, forward strand.
TTGAGGAGGAAAAGCGTAAAAGCCAACAGGTCTGTGGGCGACAAGATCAACGTGGCTCTCCACTTCATTCTCCAGCATCTTGACTCCCCGGCAACCTACGCCAGAATCCAGATCTGGACTTCAGCTCTGCTTTCCTAACCCTCCTCCAGGATAAGTTCTCCACCACGGGAGTGCCCGTGTCAACATATAAATGGATCACAGACTTTCTTTCCAACTGGAGGCAGCAGTTGAGTTTGGGGAAACACCTTTTGGGCCCTCTGACAATCAGCACTGGCTCCCCTCAAGGTTGTGTCCTGTCCCCTCTTCTCTTCTCTCTAAACCCCAACAACTCCATTCACCACTCTGTCAAACTTCTGAAGTTTGCAGAAGACCCTCATTGGTCTAATCTCTAAAGGGGACAAGACCGCCTACAGAGCGGAAAATCGACCAGCTTGTGCCCTGGTGTAGTCTCAACAACTTAGAGCTCAATTCTCTGAAGACAGTGAAGATGAGAGTGGACTTTAAAAGAAGCCCAGCTGACCTTCGTCCCATTTTCCTAGAAGGCTCTCCCTCAACACAGTGGAGTCCTTTCACTTCCTGGGCAACACCATCACCCAGGACCTCAAGTGGGAACTGAACATCACCTCTCTCACTAAGAAAGCACAACAAAGACTGTACTGACCTCGGCAGCTCAAGAAGTACAAACTGATGATGAATGCCTACACACCAATCATTGAGTCTATCCTGACATTCTCCATCACCTGGACATTGCTCTGTCTTTGCACTAATCAGAAACATACAACACATTCCATATTTACCCAGTACATATGCCAACTTGGCAGAATCTATTGAATGTTCGTGTTGTGTGTTTTGCTCAGTTTGTATACGCCTCAAAATGTATGTTCTGTTTTGTGTCTCAAAACAAATGCATCTTTGTAAAGTCAAATTTTAAATGTTATGACTGCATTAGTGTACAACCTAGACCTTCTAGACAAACAATTATTTCATATTACATATCAAAGACAGACAGTATGACGAATAGCCTCCCTAAGAAAATGTTAACCAAGTCGGTTATGTGCAGAATTGGCATCAAAACAAAATCCCTTTCAAATTTGAAATGTCATGGCTAACTGAGGTATTCGTTATTCTACTTCATGCACATAGACAGAATAGTACACACACAGTCCAAAATTTTACATCAAAAATGTGTTAGTGTTTTAATTGCAAAGGTCTTTAAGATGTTCTAGAGAAAGTTACAACATTGGTACAAGTGATTACAGATTTCTGTGAATCTCTAACACCCTCTAGTGGACACCGCTGTGTATTTATAGACACAATCCTACCGGTTTGCTCAGGGCTGCCACGTATTCCCAGGCGTTGGTGTGTGGGTCATAGCGCTCGACGCACTGCAGTTCATTGCTGTAGTCGCGCCCCGCAATGGCGTAGATGTGACCGTCCAGCACACACACACAGAGGTCGGCACGTTGCTGCTGTAATGGCTTTACAGAGCACCAGCGATTGTGCCGGGGGTCATATCTGAGAGGAGGTCAGCGGGGGTGTTTACAACGGACAGATGTGATGCAAATGACACGCTAATTAATGGGTACATACAAAGTAAACATGTCCACAACTGTATTCCCAAACACATGAAAACAAGGCAACTTTTGGCTTGCCTGTTCAAGGGGGTATTGTGTTATCCAGTAAACGGATTTTAGAGCAAATAAAAGTCTACTTTGCACTTTCAAAAGTTGTCAGAGATATTACTAAATTATAATATTCTTAGCCATATTAGCCCCACCAGCCCCGACTGACCTGAAGGTTGATAACTATGTCTACATAGCATGACTGCTTGCACAGATATGCAAGTCAATATAGCGTGGATATCTGTCAGATGTCATTATTTCGAGCTGACACGCCTGTTTAATACCAGTAGCCTAAATTGTTGGGATCGGAATACATACTTTCTTTTGTTCTGATAACAAAATTACTTGACTTTATCTACAGTGGATTGTTACACTGCGCAGCCATCACATTATGGTGTGTTTGATGAATAACAGATCTATCATAAACCTAATAGGTTTTCACAGCAGGCCTGATGATTAGATTAGTGTGCCACTTATTCTGTCTCACCTCCAGCATTGAGTCTCAGCATGGAAGCCACTGACGTTCTTGTCTCCACCAATCAAATAGACAAAGTTGTTAATCACGGCGATGCCCTGATTGGACATGCGGTGTGTTTGAGCAGCCATAAGTGTCCTCCAGTCGCCCCAGCCCGGCTGGTAAACCTGGAACAAGTCTTCAGTCTCAGTCTGCGAACCGGAGGAGGACATCCCGCCGAAGCACAGGATGCAGTTATGGCTGGAGCGGGGTTGGGTCAGGGGACACTGCAGAACAGGTTGCCATAGCTCCTGCTCGTGGTAGCGCAGTGCAGATGAAACCAAGTCCTTCAGGGGGCACTGTTTCAGCCGCCCGAAAAGTCTCTGCAACACCTGTTTGTCCATTAGGCAAAAGCGCACAGCCTCCAGCATTTTCAGATTGTCCTAAGTGAGCGACAGAGGACGAATGAACAGCCTTCATCACACACACACACAACACGAGAGACTCAATGGAGAGACTCGATATTAACGTGCAAGTCACCAGCAATGAATCTCTGAATCTATATAAACGGCAGTAGACCAAGGCCAAACGCAATGATGCCTTAAATTTAGAGAGGCCGACTGTCTTGCTGTTCTTACCTGGAGAGACACCTGGTCGGTCTCTACCTGCTCCGGTTTGTAGTGGTAGTGTAGAGCTGCCTCGTACACCTCGTTCTCCGAGCTGACCTCCAGTTTATCGCTGTTCAGCACACCGAAGACCCTCTCTGACGGAAGCTGCCGATAGACGTCTGTGCGCGAGAGCGTCTGAATGTTTCTGAGGATGTAGGAGTGCACCTTGTTCCCCAGCTGCAGCAGCCCAAACATGTCAGCCAGCTTGTCGACCTCCAGGACGTTGCTGTCATCCAGCCAGGAGAAGAGGAAGTCACTGCAGAAGCCGATGACATCTTCAATCTACACAAGATCAAACGCAAAACGCGAACGGTCAAATAGAGCCTAACGAATGAGACTTGAGAAATAACATGAAAGAAATAACAAACCTGTGTGAGAGTCGCAGCGACCAGGACTTCCTGCACAGTGTCCAAGTCAAGCTCAAGCTCAGATGTGTAGATGAAATCCAGCAGTTTGGACATGGCAGTGTAGGTCACCCCATACACAGGAATCTCTGTCAGATGTGTCTCTCTGAGCCCACCAGCAAACATCAGTCTGGAAATAGGGGGAGAAAATTACATGCTGTATGTCAGCAGAAGAAAAGTCACAACAGGGGCTTCTGAAAGCCGTACTGACTTGCTTGCTTGCTTACCTGAAGTATTCACATGAAGCGGCTAGCAGTATGCGATGGGCTTTAATGGGCCTGTCCTCCACCAAAAGCACTACATCAAACAGGATGCCACCCTGTCTCAGGCCAAGCAGCCCACCCAACAGGCTGCAGGAATGAGCACGACTCCGATATGTTTGCCGGACACATTGTCCAGACCTGATGGGGCTCCCCATTTGGTTCAACTCTCCATCCTCCGCCATAGCTGCTGGGTGTAATGTGACATGACTACCAATGGTTAGTAGCTAGCTGGTTATAACCTTCGAATTATATTATAATTACACACAAAAAACATTAGAATTCATATTCGGCAAGAAAAGAAAAAAGATTGCTAGAATGTCAAAACAAATGGAATACCTGAGAGGCCTTATTGTAATGAAAAAAAGTATATAATAAACCCATTTTGTCATTCCACATATTCTCTCATATTCTCATATTCTGATACACCACTGCTTTCAGACTTAAATCTTATATCTGGTATATTTGCAATATATCACAAAACATTGGGATACTCATTCACTTCTAGAAACCAATAACCAACATAAATAAAGCATTAACAAGTGACGTCACAACATATATCTTCCTGATATCACCGGTATTAGCATTGGGGATTAAAACCACCCTTATAATAAACCACCCGTAATAATAATTAACAGCTCTGGACAGCATGCACATGCGCACACTGTCCTGGATGTTAGCGCACATCTATTTTAAGGTGTTCTCCGGGAATAACCTTTCACATGCAAACGAGTGAATAGCTTAACGACGTATAATAAAGCATTAATAACATGTGTTTTGAAGTAACCTTATGCTGAATTACAACGGGTTTTCGGTGCCCAGCAGTGCCCATGCAATTTGGTCACATCTTCCTTTCCGGACTGTCTGAAATGAAATTGAAAACAAACGAGCGGGTGCGGTTTACAGGCATTAACATGGATCTGATACACTGACACCATCCATCTAATGCTTGGAAAAAGTTTTATCACTTGCGACGAGTGGCACTAATTGCCACCAGATCAAGCTGTTTAGTTAGATTTATGCCACATAGGTTTCAGATGGAAAAATAGCAGCAAAACAACCTGCATGAACAACAGGTTTAACTTGTTTCAGTGGTTTTTAAAGGTCGGTGGTCAACGAGGTTATTGGTATTTTACCGCCATCTACTGGAATGGAGGTTGAATCCTGGGCAGTGATGACTAGTAGCTCTGCTTCTGGTATGGGGAAAATATAGTCATGGTCACTTATTTCAAGGAAGCCACTAAAATGTGTTTTAGTGATAATGCAACTTTTTAATTAGATTTTTTTTATAGTCTGCCAACGCTTTAGACAATGTTTGGTAGAGACACCTTTGGCAGCAATTAAACCCATGAGTATTTGGAAATGCATGCATCTTCCACCATTTCCCAGGTCTCCTGCAGACTTCTTGGATATGCCAGGAGATTCATGAACACAACATCAAGCCGTTCGTCAAGGAACTGAAGCTTGGATTCTGATTAAGATTCCCTGTTTCTCTTGTTAGATTACAGTTCTTCCATCTGTCCAGTAATTAAAGCATTTTTTCGTTCTAGTTGAGACATCTTTGCAATATTTCTTCTCCTTTTGGATGTCTGGGAAAATATGATTATGCCACTCACATAAGCAAAATCTGAAGGAAGCATGTACTAAATACTTGCTGTTCTTTAGGTGTTGGAATGTGGTAGAAAGTATTGGACAATTGAAGTTGGATGGGGATTGGAAAGATTCAAAGGATTTTTCGGAATTATGAAACTCTAGGGTTTGTTTGGTGGAATTTAAAAGGGTTAGTAGTAGTGAGTTATGTGGTGAGTTCTTCTTTTATACTTGTTTCAGTTGTCAACACACTCCCGTACAGCAGGTGGCGCTACCCACCGTTGTTTGATCACCTTTGTAGAACCGAAAAAGGAAACAGAATATGAGGAAGAACTAGATTATAATTATTATTATTAATATTTATAATAACATCTACATGTGTATGTCAGAGTCGCACTGAATAAAGTGTGTCAGCTGGCTAATGTTAGTCCGCGGTCTACCCGCATTGTTCTAGGATCGGAATTGCATTTCAACTCACAGAATGAGAAGAGTGACACTTTTTGTGAACGGGACTTCCAGAAATGGCAAGGTGCGTACATGTATTTTGTTTAATTTACCGGGACTATATCTCGAATTGCGACGGACTGATACTTGTCTGCTGGGCGAGAGTAACTACCTGCAAAAAAAGTTATTCCTATTTGTCATTGAGCATTTGTTGATCTATTTGACTAGTCCACTATGAACAGAAACACATGTAGATGTCCAGCTTGCTGGCTCAGTGGTTTGTCAGTGGACCCTAATGTTGAGCTGTGGACTTCTTATTATGGAAACAAATTGCACCCTGTATTGGGCTATTAGAAAGGGGGTAGGTCTTATTATTTACTGTAGGCCTTTAATATGCTCCTAGGTATATATACTCATATTAAGCCAGAAAAATTAAAGCATGCTAACAAGGTTTTATTTAGACAAAACTGGTACATTCATTATTAAAGTCCAAATTTTGCACACCTCTTCTATGTAATTACGTAAGTCAGAATGTTACTCTTATGACTAAAATATATGTACTGTTATACCTGTATACTGTATATGAATGAGAGCTTCTAACATGTAGCGATAGAGAATGGGTTTACCCACATTTTGTGTTTTATGAAATGTTCTCGTTTTACCCAATGCCAGGTTGTAGCTGTCTACGGGACCTTGGCTGACCTGTTATCTGTGGCAAGCAATAAGCTGGGAATCAAAGCCAGTAACTTATACAACGGAAAAGGTGGTCTCATAGATGACATTGCACTCATCAGGTAGGTTGCATTTCCTTCAAGTTTCCTGAACTTATGCTTTATGAATATCACCACTATTGCCCGTGTTGACAATATTTCTATACTATTCCTAATTATAGGGACGATGATGTGTTGTATGTCTCAGAGGGAGACGCCTTCGTTGGTGAGTTTCGGTGACTTATCGTTCGTCTGTAGTCTTTGTAAACCAATTGGTTCTGAGGAGTGAGGTAGTGATGTATCTCTATGCTGTTATCATCTTAGACCCGCAGAATGGTGTTAGGGCTACAGGCGACCGGCTTGCGGCACAAACTGATTGGTTGACCCTTAATATCGGAGGTCGTCTCTTCACCACCACACGGTAGGCAATCAGGGACTTGCCCTTGAACATGAAGTTCCATGTGAACATCTCGGGGCAATAATATTGTGATCTTGGTAATTTTTTCTCTCGCATACGCTTACAGAAGCACACTGGTCAGCAAGGAGCCAGAGAGCATGCTTGCTCACATGTTCCGGGACAAAGGTAAATCATCCACTTCTGACACTAAACTTATACATTATACATTTCCCCATATTATATTCCCATCATGATTATATCCCATATAATGATTGGCCCTCCTCGGTTGACAGACATATGGGGCAACAAGCAGGACGAAAGTGGCGCTTACCTAATCGATCGTAGCCCAGAGTACTTTGAGCCCATTCTTAATTACCTGAGACATGGCCAGCTCATTATCAATGAAGGAATCAATTTACTCGGTACGTGTGGCATGCTTTTTCTGAGCTTTCATGGTTTCTATTTTACAGTAAGGCTCCCAGATGATTTTGCAGACTTGTGTTATGTGATGTTAACTAGAGTAAATGTAACCATTAAGTGTCATCTGTATTTCAGGGGTTTTGGAGGAGGCTAGATTCTTCGGTATTGAGCAACTGGCTGAGCAGTTGGAAGTATCAATAAAGGTGAACATCTCATAGCCAAATGGATGAAAAGCAAGCAAGGAAGCATATTGCTTGCTTACTTGCTTGCAAGCAAGCAAGCAATGATATTTAAAAACATTTTTAAATGTGACATCTTATGGCTTTTTATTCATGTCAACCCATCTTCATCACCAGAATAACCAGCCTCCCGAGGACCATTCTCCGATCTCTCGGAAGGAGTTTGTGCGTTTTCTGCTGGCCACCCCCACCAAATCGGAGCTTCGTTGTCAGGTATAGCACGACATATATTTACTACAAGAGCAAAAACCAATTGGACACTAAATACGGTCTGCCTAAAATAATAAAACAATACATCTCTTTGTCCAATAGGGTCTTAATTTTAGTGGCGCTGATCTCTCTCGCCTCGATTTACGCTACATCAACTTCAAAATGGCCAACCTGAGTCGCTGCAACCTGACACATGCAAATCTTTGCTGTTCAAACCTGGAACGGGCTGACCTCTCTGGGGCAAACCTTGATGTGAGCGCCTAACCCTTTTATTGACCCTGTGGAGTCTACTTGTCGCTGCATGTGTACATTGTAAATGTCAAAGTGTATCAGTTTTTTTTCTGTATGACCAGTTTTTTTGTGTTTCTGTTTTAGGGTGGCAACTTGCAGGGTGTCAAGATGCTCTGTTCAAATGCTGAGGGTGCGTCTCTTAAAGGATGCAATTTTGAGGACCCATCTGGATTAAAGGCCAACTTAGAGGGTACACTTTTTTTGGAAGAAGAGCAAACATCAAAAAAGCATCAGTAAACATGTTCTCCTGCACATTTCTGTCTTACACAGTGTGCTAGCCGAAGCACGGTTCTTAAACAGTTTCATGATATGTGTTAGATATTCCTGAGTTACACAGAGTTGCTCTGACCACTGGGAAACGCTACAGTTTGGTGTGGAAGATGTTCCAAATACTAACATGCATAAGGTGCTACATCACAGAACTAATTCATTAGCAAGTGGCGCATTATAACAAAAACATCACCGCAGTTGCTAGGCATTTGCTTAACAAAAACACATCGCGACAATCAATCATAAATGGTAACTCTCCATTGTAGCCTAGTAAACATTTAATCTCAATCCGCCTAATGCATTTACATCTTCCTGAGTTATACAGAGAGTTGTTCAATAGTACATAAGTCCTTCAGACCGACCATCAGACATAGTGACCGCCGGACAGACTGACCGTCCAACAGTTGGTTGGGCTATGTAGGATTATGTTTCCATATTTTTACTTAGTTATTGAATATTTTCTCAGTGGCAATGCAGAGGCAATTTCTTGTAGGGAGAATACGCTGTAGTTATATGAATAAATTAGTTTTAGACGTGAAAAAATGTATGTAACCCTGAATACAGGAGAAATAAAATGTAAAAAAATTATAAATGTTAAGCTTTTGATACATGTAACTAGCCAAAATGTATAAACTCTGGTGTTAATCTCTGTTTTATTAGGTGCCAATCTGAAAGGTGTTGACATGGAAGGAAGTCAAATGACTGGAATTAACTTGCGTGTGGCCACCCTCAAAAATGCTAAGCTGAAGAACTGCAACCTGCGGGGTGCAACTTTGGCAGGAACCGATCTTGAGGTGTGATTTAATATTTTTTGTAGGAAGGGTTCCGATACCATAAAGCTAAGATGATAGTATTGTTGCAGTTTCATCACCATGGCAACTAAAGTGAATATCAAGAATACTGTGGTTAGTACTGCGGATAATTACAGTTGTGTTTACTCCTCAGAACTGTGACCTGTCTGGCTGTGACCTACAAGAGGCCAACTTGAGAGGGTCAAATGTGAAGGGGGCCATTTTCGAAGAGATGCTGACTGCCCTACACATGTCTCAGAGTGTCAGGTAACTCTTTTGGGATAACCCTGCATGTTCCTCGTGGGCTTCAGTTAGTTAACCTCATGGACGCCTGGACACGGTCTTCATTTGCCAGCCAATCAAGCTTTCTGGAGCCTTATGCAATACGGGCAGTTTTCTGCACATGCCTGGCATTTCACCTGGTAAACTAGCTTTAAATTTCTTGCACTAGATCACACCCAGGGCTATCTGTTTCTGTTACAGTATTTAGAGGAAAATGTTACATGTGTTCTTGTGTTTCCTGTTTTTCCCCAAAACCAAAAAAAGATGTAGCCTACACAGATCCCATTAATTTGTGTGTGATATGATTCAGGATTTGTAGATGTATACGAACCTGTTCGTAGTTTGAACATCAAAGATGAACAAAGTGTTTTCAAGTTCAAAGGATAAATGAATGGCCTTTAATGAAGACAGTGGCATAGTGTAGGCATACTGTGTGACTGTATAAGATGGACTAAGACAAGATATGCTTCATGATTTCCTAAGCCAAAGCCACACAGTGGCATGACGAGAATGGCCAAATAATTTGCTGTTATTGTAGAACACAACTATGCTGTGGATTTCTTTTTTCTGATGTGCAACAGAATTTCAAATATGCAAATATGTAATATTTTCCTTGAATATTGCTGAAGTGTGTAGATGTCAGATTTGTGTTTCTGTATTCTCTATGGACCTACCTCCTGATTTGTTTGGCCCCGTCTGTTCGATTGATCTTTTGATGCATGCATTTCATCTTGGGTTTGGACATTTTACACATCACATCCAAATAAAGTTCATATACACATTTTTTATTATTGTGTTATTGTCACAAACAAGTTGTTCTATCTCCTATCTGTGTGAGAAAGATGGTTCACCCTCGGAGACAACCAATCAACTGAGCGTTTCATGTAATCATGCTTTGAAATAATGCTCTGCACACCTGTGTCAGTGTTTAAATTTTGTTTTACTCACTTGTAGGACACCAACATGTGGAATATATTGTGTGTAACATAGTGTATTTCAAATTCAGTGCTTCCAAAGTGTGGTAGTTGTTAATGTTTCTTCTAGACTGTTATTGTCACAATTCTTCGCAAGTTTCTTTATGAGAGCATCTGCATGTTTAGACAGAATATGACCAGTGTTGTACTGGTCAGTAGGCTGTAGGTTTAGGCTTTTGAGATATAATACTCTCTATATTCTATTTCACAGTACTCTTTTGTCACGGTGTTGAAGGGAGTAATCACAAATATTGCACCTTATGTGTGGAAACTCAGTTTGAGAACTTGTAAGAAAGAATAATGCTTATGTATTTAAAAGAGTGAATTATAAAAAAATATATGCTATTACAGTCTTAAAAGACCAGGCGGGTTCATGTATAACCACTGCAATCAACCACAGACATGTTATTCAATAAATGACTGTTGAAACAAACTTCACTTTGTACTGCCTTCTTCCAAATGAGCTTCAATACTTTGTGCCAAATTAATTATAATGGTGCGGGCGTAAAAGGCGTATACACAGAAAATTGGAATGTTGTTAGTGTTGCTCTGTCATATTTAAGTATGACCATATTTCCACTTTGTGACAACCTGCATCAAGGTGGCTGGACTCAACGGCGGCACCACTGACCAACCGACGTAATGAATATAATCAGACACAAGCTGCTCAGATTAACCAAGGCTACCTTTGCATAATGGATGACTGCTGTCATTGTGCTGCTGCTGTTAGTGATGGTACTGCTATCACAAGTGGCTGTCAACATTGTCACAAATAGCATGAGGTCAGGGGGTCAGACAGACCCACCAGATAAGTGTTCATACCATAGGAAAGTGGTCATGGTGTATTCACTAAAGCTTGCGATGGGACAACTGTTTATTTGTTAAAACCGAGGCAAGTATCGCAGATAGAGTTGTAGACTCGGGAATAACATCTAGTATTGTAGTAGTTGTAGTTGTAGTATTGTAATCTAGTCATTTTGTTGTCTGTTTTTGTGAGGCACTTTCTGCAACTGTGCCTTTAAGACAGTGGACACGCCCATTGTAACTTACGTAGTAGACCACGTGGTCAAAATAAAGCTTCCTACGTTGACGTGCAACCTGATTGGAAAGTGTGTACAGCATGCCTTAACTTCTTCTTGTTTTATGCTTAGCTTCATTTTGTATTTATTTGCTAGTATGAGTAACACATTTACGAGTATTTAGCAGTCGAATACGTTTTAGGTGCTTGCTTGCGGAATTGTATTGTTTTGCCAGTCTTGACAGTAATGTGTTCCTCTGTGTTATCTTTCTGCCAGCTAGACACAAACGTATGCAAAAAAAGTATTCCGTTTTTCATGTCAAGACAAGAGGTCCTGCAGACTTGGGCCTGCAATGTCTGGTCCCCATCCATGTGGGTGCTCTTCCCACCAGCCCCCGAACCCCAGTGCACACCAAACGTTGGGTGAAATGGACTTCGAAAGGGGTAGGTGGCTAAAACAATTTCATTGTCATGTACATTGGTCAATATAGGCAATCTAGGCATTGTCCATGTCACTGTACGGTTGCAGAAGCAAGTTGTTGGAACAAGGAGCTTTATTGGCTGTGTGTCCTTTGTTTTGTTCAGTGGCTTGTGCAACCTTTGTTCTTTTGAATGCACCATAAGACATGGAGGACAGCAACATGGACAACTTCTGTCTTGACAAGTGTTTTCCAGTCCTGATTTGATGGAGATTAAGTGACTTAATACAAATATTCAGTCATTCTGTACGTAGGGAATTGTCATTAATAAAATGTCATTGATGTTGTAGGGATCTGGTCTGCTGCAATGAATGGAGACTTGGAGCGGGTCCATTTACTTCTCATGAAGGGTACAGACCCAAACCTAAGAGCCTATGCTGATTATACCGCTTTGGTGAGGAATCTGAGGATGTGGCTCTTTAGTTTAAAATGACGGTCTTTCCCAGTATGTTGAACTGACCCTTCTAATCAGTGCACTGGTTGTCCTTTCCTTTCAGCACTACGCAAGTCGCAGTGGGCATGAAGCTGTGTGTAAGTTACTTCTCGAGCGCGGGGCATGTGCCAACCTCCAGACACGGGGTGGGGCGACAGCTCTTCACAGGTCTGCATACTGTGGACGTCTGGGTGTGGTCCAGCTCCTACTGGGTCATGGGGCAGATCCTCAGATGTGCGATGACGATGGATCCTCCCCACTACACAAGGTGCAGACACTTATCATGGGCATTGAATAATAACTATAGAACTAGAATGGTAACAATCGGATGTAGCTACAGCTACACTGTTATTTTAATACTTACAATGTTCAGTGTTTTCTGTTTGTTGCCAAATGGAACAGGCTGCGCAGCAGGATCACGAGGAGGTTTGCAGACTGCTCCTCGAGTATTGTCCTTCCCTCCGTGGACAGATGAACAATAGGTCCTTGCTACCATACCAGTTGGCACCAGGCGGCCATTTGAGGGAGCTCCTGAAACCCCGATGATAACTGTGACTTCTGGTACAACCTGGCACACATTTTTGGGCAACAAGTGCAGCACAATGATACAGGTTGTAGAAGAACTCCCCAACTAGTTGTTTACAGGTTGTTTTTTATAACGGGGTTACCTAGGTAACAAAACCAATAGCACTAGCTGTATTTCCACCTCTGTGTAGGCGCTTCTCAAAACATTTCAGTGGCATCTGCTGGCCGGAAAACATTGTTACTTATTCATTGTTATTTATTAATGCAATTTAATAATAAATAATAATAATTCACTAATTGACACAAAATGTAATTTTAACAGATGTTTTTCGGGGAGTAGCCCTAGATCTTTTAATCCAATTCTGACAATTGATTTCAAATTGTTTTTTTTAGGTTGACATTAAAACTTGAATGGTTTACAGTGGTAAGGTTATTGTGTCCTTGTAAGGGCAATTTTTTGGTCTGTGTAATCTGGTAGCTTTCAGCACTCAGTGGTTGAATAATTATGCAAGTAACATATTTCATTTTTTATCAAAATAGCCAATGTCATCCTATATTTTTTTTATTGTGATCAGTGTTTTAAAATATTAAACAGAATAATAAGTACCATATGAAATTCGGAACAATATATATCCTCTACAAATACTGCAGCCACTTAAATGACGATATTTTGTTTATTTTACTTAAACCAACGTAATATTAATTTGATGTGTCCCATCGAGGTTGGAAAAAACAAATGCATTTTGTATGTCCTCATTGCACATGGTTTTGAGAGGTGCTTTCGTCTGTTTGAACTAGAAAGCCCAGGTTGCTGTAACATTAGCTACTGAAAAAGCTCTCTTTTCATCAATTCTCCAGACTGGAGCCATTCCTTGGTCTCGCAGCTGCTTGACCAAAGCTGAGCGTTTTTTTTTTTTTTGGCGTGGGCCTAAAGTAATCAGGTAAATGGCTGGCAGATGGGCACACATTTAAAAGTGAGCAAACTCCCAGATGCTGGCATGAAAGACCGCCCGTGTTATTTAATGTCCCTTGGCTGAGAGGTTTTGGGACGAGGGAGGGGTATTGTGATCAAATCTAAAGGGGGGTGCTCCTCAGGGATCTGACTTAATCTAATTGAACTCTGCTACTGCTTCAAAGCAGCATGTTGGTGATTGTAGTGATGTTGGAAAACATAGCCCTTGAACTTTGGATTTTTACTGCGGATTGAGGTCTGCACAGGATCAACTCCAGCGGCTACTGCCAACCTCAATCAGCGTTGTCACCATCAGGGATGTTACAGCCGTTACATAGGCGACGAATTCACCTCAACATCCAAAAATAAAGTTATCATGTCACTTAGGAATTAGGAATTCGGAACGGTGATCATAGTATACTCTAAATATATTCAGAATGGTTTTCTGGATCTTAAAAAATGGCCCAGGGCATGGCAGGTGTTGTGGTAGCCGTGTAAATTGACCTGTCGTTGTGGCTGCTATGGGGAAAAGGTCAGTATACTCCGACTAGTTTCACATCACCTTCTTACTTCAACTTATCACATTGCGGTTGGTAGTTTATTGCCCCTGTCCCAACTTGTTTGGAAAGTGTTGCTTGCATCAATTTCAAAATAAACTTTTACCTTAAAAACGATGGAGTTAATTGGGTAAAACATTAAATATAGTGTCATAATTATTTTGTTCAAATACAAGTCAAAGGACAGTTACAAGTCACTTCTCGTTGTTTTCCCATACTGTCATAACTATTTCAGACTTGGGGTTGTAGAAAAATCCAGTCTAGAACCTCAAAGAGCATGGGTAGTCAGCAGGGTTCATAATTTCTGGTTTCAATTATTCACTTTTATCATTTTACTTAAACATTTTTTTACCCAAAATGTGTTCTCGTTAACACACTGTCGTGTTTTGTTATTTGATGTTTTATGTTCTCGTTTGTGATAATGCATTTTATGCGGTTCTTACTTTTGCCACTAGAGGGCACTCGGTTGGGGTAACGTGAAGATCTTGACTGTAGAGATTGTTGACTATGTTCTAGGACGTTGCAGAGGCGGTTCAGCTGTAAAAACAGATATATAACGAAACCTAACGTTAATTAAGTCAGTAAATCTGGAACAGCTATTTATTTGCAATTGGATGTAAAAGTGTTTTTTCTACAAGCAGCTGTTTTGATAAATGAACAGGGTGTCAACACTGTTAAAAACAATTGTGTCAGTAGAACATGCACTGCTCACAAACAAATTAAAGGAAAACTGAAATGTCTTACAGATCAAAATTATCTGTAAATTGTTTCGTTTGTAAGAAAAGAAAAGAAATACATAACAACGGTCCAACCAATACATCCAACAATTGGGGCTGGATTTAAAACTTACACCAAAAATATAAGTGAACTAATGAAATCACAGGCTGTTTTGACATGTGTGAATTTCCCCACAGCAACTCATAATGTAATTCAGTAGTGTGTCTGGCCCCCGTCTGCCTGCCTGCCTGCATGCACTGTCGTCAGCATCTGGGCACGCTCCAGATGAGACGGCAGATGGTGTCTTGGGGTATTTCCTACCAGACCTGGATCAGGGTTGTCGGATGCACCGATGCATACCATCCTAGAGGTTCCCTATTGGATTCTGGTCTGGGGAACGTGAGGGCCAGTCAATGGCATCAATGCCTTTGTCACTCAGGACCTGCCTACCCACCGGACATTGTCCTGCACCAGTTGGAACCCAGGGCCCACTGCACCAATGTATGGTCTGACAGTTGTATCTAAGACGATTAAGCATCAGTTATTATATGCGTTTGTCACCTAGATTAGTGTGTCTCTAAGTTCTATTTCTTTATTTGTCATAAAGTATCTAGCAGGAGTATTACATCACAAAACTTCACAAAGATGTGACCGTTTGTGTCCATGCAAATTATTTAATGTCACAATATGTGTGTTTTCTCGTTTGCACACACCCAATTTGTGGCTCATCCTCTTTTTGGTTTTGACACATTTAATACTACAAAAAGAGATCTAAGATATTTTTGTTACTAAAGCCAGTTCTGAAGTATATTTCCAATAGGTCATTTAACTTATCCATTTAAAACATCTCAGATTTTCCAGGGTTTCGAAAACATTTTTTCGCCTGAACTTTTTTGCAATGATTTTTCCTGCACAGACTGTGACACCTGCACATTGCTTTCCGTAATTTCTTTTGCATTTATTTATGATACCTCCCAAAAAATTCCCTTAATAGGTGTGTCATTTGGCGGTTGAGGTGGGACACAAACATAGAGCTGGAAGGAATAAATCACTCAAATTTATAAAGCCCTTTTTTACAACGTAGTTGTGACAAAGTGCTTTTACAAACACCCAGCCTGAAACCTGACAGAGCATGCATCAACAAGTTGATACACAGCGGCCAGAAAAAAACTATACTAACTTTACAAAACAACCAAAGAAGCAGCGGCAACCAATGACACATAACACAAGTCAATGAAACACCCCAGTAAATGGCAAAATTGCGGTAATCTATGTTAACTTTAGTAATTTACACTTAAATATTTACACTTCAAGCATTTTAATACTTTTGAATAACACATTTGTAATCATGGTTGATATCTTATTAAACTTTAGATTCTAGCTAATTGACCATTTATCAAGTCCTGTCCCAGCAGGGTTCTCCAGGCCATTCAGGGCAGGTCTTCAACCTGCCTCAGACAGCCGCCTTCATAAAGACCCGGAAAGCCACGAACAGTGAGATGTCAAAGACCCGAGCAAGGTTGGTAAATGGATTGGATGCGTTGCCATTGGATGGATGTGGGCCTGGCTTCTTTTGGGTGTAGTTGCTAAATGAAGAGAGGCTTTTTTGTTGTTCGTGAATGAAGGATATTTGCACTTTGCCAGTGACAATAGAAGGCAAATGGGAGAGATGGATGATTGAACGTCACATTCAGATGCACTAGCTTGTATGGAAATAGCATGCAAACCAATCTGTGTCAGATATTCTTGGTAGTGAGCATTAACCATGCTCTCTGTTCTCATGCTGATGTGTGGTTTTACCTCCCTCTGGTTTTCTTTGGCAGAGAGCATTCGTGGGTTTAACGGTATCCAGACTATTTCCTTACTTTGAAAGGACGAAACGAGTAAAGGGAACATAAGTCTATCCTAAATCAATATCCAGGCTTTCAAACGAGGCAGACAGGAAAGGCTTACAGTGCTACTCATAAACTATACTGAGACTACTTTTCCGATGGTGTGTTTCATATAAACATGAAATAACATTTGTTTAAGTTGTGTTGTCACTTGATGTCTTTAGTCAGTTGTTGTTGGCCAACAAACCTGTCAACAAACCCCTTCTCTAGCACAGACTTCACATTATTATGGATATCTACACATTCTAGAAAGTGTCCATAACACCAAGAGCAAAGTATAAAATCCACAAACTGCTAGAATAGAGAAATGTTTATTTGACCGGGTATAACTGCGATAAATATGGTGCAGTACTTGATTTGTACAACAAGGAACTGGGTTTGTAGCATGCACAGAGAGTAATCTGCTTTAAAAGCTATAGGGAAAAAGTTTGAGCTGGCAAAATTTTCTTTTTGTCCAATTTGGTGATTTATTGGAAATATGTGTAACGATTCCTAGCCCACTGAGAACATCTAGTGGGCTAGGAGGGCATTGCAGTTCCCTTAGGGCACTTGTATAAGTTTAAAGTCACCTGTATTAGTTGTGAGTGGTTAGAGGGGGCACAGCAGGTTTAGATGAGGGGATAATGTTTGTTATATAAGTCACTGGGTCTTGGGGCACGGTGTGGGATATTGGTCCTATGTCACGTTTCGTTGTTGGTTATTTGGTGAGTGTTGGGGGACGATTGTTGTCAGTTTTGATGTATTTTGTAAGTCGCTGGTCAGCGCATTTTTTATTCTAAAGTCTAGTAATTTTTTACTTTGAATAAACCTGTTTTCAAACAGAAAATCACGCTCTGCTATTGGATTTATCCTGCACTACACCTGGTTTGTGACAATATGACTATACATCAATTTCAGTAATACTATTTGGAGGGTTCCCCAGAAAGCTTTTGTCTTGAAATATCATTCATGTATTGATATTGGAGGAAGCATAAACCGTTATTAAAGAAAGAACAAAGAATGAACAATATTAAAAACTAACCAATGTGCACGATTGGAAGACAATTACAATGATATATCTTTTTTTCAGGGGAAAATGTTAATCAATATTGTAAATAAATAGTGACTGTTAATGGGTGTATTATAAAAAAAAACACTACAGTACTAATAAACTAGTATGAATTATAGAATAATAGATTTGGTCTCTCTTTTTGATCAAATGTCATTGGATGAACTTTGCCACTATTAGCCATGTGTCATTATTATTAATAACCATCAAAGGCCATATGAAGTCCCTAAATATAACATCTGATTGATCAGAGACAGAGAGCAGGGGCTTTTATGTTTGATCAAAGCTGCTGTATTAGTCAGGGCTGATGGCCTCCGATGGCTCACCAACGGATTACTCTGAGTGGTTTTAAAGATGACACACTGGACTGGCTTGCTTTTGCCATCTATCTGTGTCTGAAGAGTGAAGAAAAGCAATTATTCACCAGAAATCAGATTTTTACTGGTCCGTAAATATTATCACTGTGGCGCTTAATACATTATTTAAACAACTATCAGATGTGGGGTTCTTCAGATCCGGTGGAGGTTAAATATCGGATTCCCTGTACCCTATAAAACAAGTGCCACTTTGCAGTTCAAAGAGACACACAGACCATACCACTCGGTTCTGTGGGGCGAAGTCTGCTGGAGAATAGGCATCGGCGCCATAAGGAGCTGACGGCCAACTGACGGCAAACTTATCAAGAAAGACGTTGCTCCCACACCGGGTGCCTGTACAAAATAGAAAATAATTGATTGCATAACTATTTACCCCCTTGAGTCACACATTTACAATTAAAATGTGGCCCAGTCAAGTTCTCAAATGGACTGGGCCACTCAAGGACATTCGCAGACTTGCCCTTACACCACTCCAGGCTTGTTTTTGCTGTGTGCTTTGGGTCTTTGTTGTGCTAAAACATACTTCACCCCAGTATGAAGTGCTGTGCACTCAGGAACAGGGTGTCTTTATAGACCTTTGTATTTTGCTCCATTCATCCTTCTCTCGATCCAGAACAGTCTCTCAGTCCTTGGCAATGAGAAGCATCCCCATAGCTTGATGCTGCCACCACCATGCTTCACACTAGGGATGGTCTTTAAACGATGTGCAGTGTCTGGCCTACATACATAGCTCGGAGCTATGAATCTTTTTCCACTTAGATTAGAAAGTCTGGCAAAGATTTGATTAAAGTTGTTTTCTTTTTGCCAGGTAGGCAAAAACCTTGACTATTCATAAACCTTGCTTTTGTAGTTGGTGAAACTTAGTCCAAATTATCAATGCTGAGGAATGAAAAGAACAGCATATACCAGATATGTAAAATTCTTTGTGTTAAGTAGACGTTGATATACCGTGAAATGTTTTGTTCGGTTCAGTGCAGTGTGATCAAAGAAGTGATTGTAACTGATGATCGCATATCCGATGACGCTGTGACTGATGACTGCATAACTGGTAGATGTCAGAAATAAACCACTGAAGTTGGTTTATTGACAGTTTATTTTTCTCTTTTATTTTTGGACAGAACACACCTCTCTCAGTTAATCAAAAGCAGGACATAATTTAGAATCAGAAAGAAGAAGGCCTGTACTTTAAAGGTCTCTGTACTTTCTGTTAGGGACACGCATTTTGAACAGATCCCCCGTCTGTTTGCTCTGCCATGCCTTCAGCCCATCACCCCAATACGTACATTGGCCAATTAGATGTCCAGCTGTGGGGCACGCTAGGTTGGGAGGGGGCAATGCATATAGGCAAGGGCGACCCCGCCCAGAACCAAAAGTATGGGGCGTGTCTTAGACGGCCGTCTCGGGTTCTTGTGTGTAGTAACTCTGCGGGGTGTGAGGTGTTTCGGATGGCAGGGGGAGCCAGGATTTATCTGTATGGATGGTAGGGGAGGCGTCCACGAGTCCGGAATCTGGTTGTCTGTGCCCGAGGGTGGTCGTCGTTTGAGTCGGGAGGTGTTATTTAAACGTGAGTGCACAGCAGAAAAAACAACTCTCGGATATTTAAATTAAATATCCCGCCGCTTAAGGAACTTTTTGGGGCACCGGAGTCGGTGTGACTCGTGTGTACTTATGAAACAAACGAGACGCACGACCATTCAGTCGTCTTTAGAAAAATAGATAATAAAAAACGAAGAGAGTGATGTTTTTTCGCCGTTTGAGCACAGAGGCAGTGGAGTTAGTCCCATTTTATTAACCGGTGTGGATCTATTCTTTACCCCCCAACCCCCCAACCCCCCCACACCTTTTACGGTGACGTCATACCGTGTGGAATTGCGGCACGCTTTTCTCCCGAGCGAGGTTATTTTTGTATTTTTTATTGTTTTCGTTTGGAGGGGTACTACCGAGGGTGAACTGTGGACGCAAAACATGTTGTAAAAAAACAACTCGTTTTTTAATTTCGAGGTTGCGCGCAGTAAGTTACTTTGTTACTCTTTTTTGAAAAAGTTTTAACCTCACAAATCTCGGACTCTGAATCCGACATTTTTCTACACCACCAGTATCGTCGCCACTCGAGAAGGTACGTATTTTTCTTTTTTGTGGGGGGAGGATATAATTCTGAACATGTAGGTCCCTCTACAAACAGGCCTGTATTTATCTGCTGTGAAGTCGTGTACCTATATATATGTTAGTCTATGTTTGTCTATAATAGTCTATTAGTTATGCATACCATGCGACACTGAAATGCATTTAAAATATACGCCTTTTAAATTCAACATTTTCATCCCCAATTACTCTCAATTTGTTGTTTTTTTCGATTCGTCTTTGTTTTTGCAAATACAAAATGTGGAGTAGGTAGGGCAATAAGCATCTATGGATGTGGAGTAGGTAGGGCAGTTACCATCTATGCATGTGGAGTAGGTAGGGCAGTTACCATCTATGGATGTGGAGTAGGTAGGGCAGTTACCATCTATGCATGTGGAGTAGGTAGGGCAGTTACCATCTATGCATGTGGAGTAGGTAGGGCAGTTACCATCTATGCATGTGGAGTAGGTAGGGCAGTTACCATCTATGCATGTGGAGTAGGTAGGGCAGTTACCATCTATGGATGTGGAGTAGGTAGGGCAGTTACCATCTATGCATGTGGAGTAGGTAGGGCAGTTATCATCTAGGCATGTGGAGTAGGTAGGGCAATAAGCATCTATGGATGTGGAGTAGGTAGGGCAATAAGCATCTATGGATGTGGAGTAGGTAGGGCAGTTACCATCTATGGATGTGGAGTAGGTAGTGAAGTTACCACCATCTATGGATGTGGAGTAGGTAGGGCTGTTACCATCTATGCATGTGGAGTAGGTAGGGCAGTTACCATCTATGCATGTGGAGTAGGTAGGGCTGTTACCATCTATGCATGTGGAGTAGGTAGGGCAGTTACCATCTATGCATGTGGAGTAGGTAGGGCAGTTACCATCTATGCATGTGGAGTAGGTAGGGCAGTTACCATCTATGGATGTGGAGTAGGTAGGGCAGTTACCATCTATGCATGTGGAGTAGGTAGGGCAGTTATCATCTAGGCATGTGGAGTAGGTAGGGCAATAAGCATCTATGGATGTGGAGTAGGTAGGGCAATAAGCATCTATGGATGTGGAGTAGGTAGGGCAGTTACCATCTATGGATGTGGAGTAGGTAGGGCAGTTACCATCTATGCATGTGGAGTAGGTAGGGCAGTTACCATCTATGGATGTGGAGTAGGTAGGGAAGTTACCACCATCTATGGATGTGGAGTAGGTAGGGCAATTACCATCCAGACACCTCATCAAGTTCTTGATTGGGTCTCAGTATCTTTTTTTTTAATGGTTTTCTCCCTTAACTTATGCTGTGCTTTGGATTTAAGTTCCCTTCCCTCAATGCAAATGTAAATATTTTTGTCCCTTGTGTTTTGCAGTTGGGATTTTATATCAAGACAGTAAAGTTAAAGACAATGCAATGCAACGTACTCCTTCATAACTTTTTAACTTTCAATGTCAACCCTCTGCAGTAATATTCAATATCTTTCTCCTTGTTTCACACATTTTGCCTTGGACTTGGAGATGCATTTGTGCAGACTTAACACAAATAATGTCGCCATTACAATTGCCATGTAAAAATGTGCTGCATGGCTTATCGGTACATCTGTGTGTAAGCAGATTTTGTTACTGTATGGAGCAGCCAAGACTTTTGTATAACATAATACACTCACCAATCCCAGTCCTATTGACAAGATGGCTATATCAAGGTGGAAAGTTCTTCCTTAGTGGAACAATACAAGCTTGATTGCCAGCTTAGCCACTCACAAGGACATGTGAAATTATTTGAAGAAAGAATAAAGAATCTATATATATATATATATATATATATATATATTTATGTTTGTCCTATCTCGAAGTACGTTTTTTTTGGAGTGATGACACCTTGTAGCGTTTCCTTATGATATGGAGTATACATTCTTTACTCTTGCCTAAATGGGAAATTGAAAGGGAGCTTCCTAAAGATTATGGGGAATTTTTTTGTCAGCTATAGGCACAGTAGTTCACCTAACACAATGCTAAATCGAAATTGTTGATGAGATGTACATGTTTGGAGGGTTTGTTTATAGTGTAATATGAACTACTCATTCAGTACAGTGGCTGGTGCTCGACCGCCGTGATTCGCTGTACGTCGTTGTATATGTGTGTTCTAGTGGTCTTCTTGGATATATCCGAGTCCGGTTACCAGACCGGTCGCTGGTATTCTGTGAGGTTGGATATAAAATCATATAATTGTAACTCGGTAGACACATCTTGGCAAGCGATTCGGCCACGGGTGTGGCGGGAAAGCCAATGACACACCACTTTTTGTAAATGTGGCCTGGACTACTTTTCCTCTTTGTTTTATATGGATTTTTATATGTCACTCACCCAGTGGAAATCTCCACAGACATGCTGAACGGTCTAGTTCCTCTACAATTGGCTAGCTGGTGTAGTGGAGTGACAGGGAACAGGGTTTCTCCTTTGTGCCCTGCTGAAAGCTCATTGCCTTTGCCTTATGGACGCTACCCACAGAATAGCACAGTTGTTTGGCAGATGGGATGTGGTAGGAAAAGAGATACATGTATAGATGTTAAGTCTAGTATAGGATCTTCATTGGAGTCAGTATTATGACTTTTGTTTTGGCGTAGCCGGCAACCGAGTTTTGCCGCATGAAATCCTCTCCCTGCCAACCAATGCGATTGCAGAGATCGCATCTTATTTCGGATAAGTAGTGCTTGTGTCGTAGTGTGTGGAGCCCATTGGTTGGAGCCCGTTCAGATCCACACACCGTAGAGGTGTCGTTGTTTAAAGAATATAATATTTAACGCATGGGTTGGCACTCCATCATGGTACGTTGTTTACACAGGATGATGAGTCACAAGACTGGTACTGGAGCACACTGAAGCCACAGAGCAATTAGTGGTCTGACCGTCAGACAGTCTGCACATCAATTGGATACATTCTCAGGTCGAGGTAACAAAATTAGATTTTTTCAGATTCATTTAACTACTTCCC
Source organism: Dallia pectoralis (assembly GCA_029465975.1). Taxonomy (NCBI): domain Eukaryota; kingdom Metazoa; phylum Chordata; class Actinopteri; order Esociformes; family Umbridae; genus Dallia; species Dallia pectoralis. Next base: position 12,078,232 of record CM055750.1, read on the forward strand.
TGGGAGATTCCATAAAAAAAGCTAGTTAATTTGCTTATTGATAATCCATAAACCGATATGAATTGTGCCTAAATATCATGTCATGGGAGTCATTTAGAACCAACCCTTTAGTAACAAAGGCCATAAAGCTACAGATATTTGATATGGCCTTACGCTCGGCTGTGTGACTGTTTACATTTCGACTCGTGGTGTGAAACTTAGCCTGTCGGGTTGTGTGTTTGTGATGAACATTTTAAAAGAAAAAAATTGCCTATTCAGACAATAGCTAGAGCTGTTTAGAGAAGGTTTTGACTAAAGTAGCCTTAACAGAATAGACGTATAAGTTGACACCAATCTGTTTGTGAAGAATAGCATGGTGTCATTTTATACATTTTAAATATAAACAAAAAATGTATGGTTTATTGATAAAGACATTCCAGAATCTCTTATTGAACATTCTATCATGCTTGTTAAATGCTCGCAAACTGATTGGAAAGTATTTACAGTAGCTTGTGCAGTTCACAACATGACACAATTATCACCCAGCGGAAGTTGGACATTTGCACATGTTTTCTTCCAAGCAACCCCCCCCAACATACTGTGTGATTAGTTACCCTCGGCCACACGTGATCGCAGCAGCTTGACCGGCTGTTGTCAGGATGTGGGCCTTGAGGTTGTTATGCACATCCGCAGCAACACTCGTAGCCCTGTTTGCTGATATGTTTAGTAGCCTTTTTGAATCACCTGCCTCCATTCTTGTAGTCGCAGGTCCCCGCAGGAAGTGGTTAAAAACACAGGGTGAACGTACAACGTTTGAATGTTAAATGTACAGCGTTTGTCTGGCCCGAACGATTGGGTGAATGTTGAATGTACAGCTTTTGTCTTGATTGAGTTGTCGCGTGCACAGTCGCTTCACGTATTAGCGTATCTCACCCAGATCAGGTTTACTCTTGAGGGATAACCCACAGATGGACATGTCAAATAGCCTCGCACACTTCTGTGATTATTGCATTGAACTGCTTTCAGTGGATCTTTTCTGTCGCTGCCACTTGCCAAAAACAGAGGGATCACAGAAAGACTTTCTGCCGCATTTATTAGCAGGCTTTTAAGCAGTAACAACAGTTAAAGCCCATGCCAGTCAAGCTGTATCAATTGCATTTCATTGATAAACACATTTTCTCCCGTGGCAAAATGGCAGACAACCCTCCACTCACCTAGATGTGTAGCTAGCTAGCAAGTCTCAGATTTTCTGCAATAGCGCCCCTTGGCTAGTCCACAAGCAGGATAGGCCCCTCTACTCTGTACTTTTACCATAATTTTCTCTCCTCTGGGATGTCCAATTATGTTTTCGCCTCAGCACAACAACTCCACAACAGGTGCAGGTTATTCAAAGATCGAGATGTTTCCCCGAAGCACATCTTGCCAAGAATGCTGCGAGTGATTCTTCTCACACTACTTTACTTCCGCAATCATGATTTTTTGTTCATACAACCGCTTGAGAACGCATTTCACAGCATACAACCATATTTGAGATTCACAGACTCCCAACATCCTGAATGTTCTGTACTGTCAGTTTGTGTGAGTTTATAACAACACGATGTCCATATGAAAGAAATTACTTTGTACACTATCGTAATTTTTTTGTAAAATCACATTATTTTGCATATTGCGTTGTCATATGCAGTAGCACGGACTTAAAATAAAAATAACTTAGTAGAAAGTATTAATCTGCTACAATGTGAAGATTATAAAATGTGTTTTCAAAGTAATAAAGCCTGAAAACAAATTGTGGTTGGTGGTTGTGTTAAACTTTGGTGCCATAACCCACTGTGATCAATCAAGAGTGAGGAAATGTTCTCTTGACAGGCTCCCCATAGAGGTGTCACATAAAAGCCTCGTTAATTTTAGAGACTAACAAATTCCCTAAATGTATTATGTAGACGAGGTACACGTTAGCCTCCATGACCAGATGCTACTGTGTGTAGGTGGCTGAGCAGATGTGAGTGAACGTGCCTGTTTAGAGCACGCATCCACTGTTTAGAGCACGCACCCACTGTTTAGAGCACGCACCCACTGTTTAGAGCACGCACCCACTGTTTAGAGCACGCATCCACTGTTTAGAGCACACACCCACTGTTTAGGGCACGCACCCACTGTTTAGGGCACCCACCCACTGTTTAGGGCACGCACCCACTGTTTAGAGCACGCACCCACTGTTTAGAGCACGCACCCACTGTTTAGAGCACGCACCCACTGTTTAGAGCACGCACCCACTGTTTAGAGCACGCACCCACTGTTTGGAGCACGCACCCACTGTTTGGAGCACGCACCCACTGTTTGGAGCACGCACCCACTGTTTGGAGCACGCACCCACTGTTTGGAGCACGCACCCACTGTTTGGAGCACGCACCCACTGTTTGGAGCACGCACCCACTGTTTGGAGCACGCACCCACTGTTTGGAGCACGCACCCACTGTTTGGAGCACGCACCCACTGTTTGGAGCACGCACCCACTGTTTGGAGCACGCACCCACTGTTTGGAGCACGCACCCACTGTTTGGAGCACGCACCCACTGTTTGGAGCACGCACCCACTGTTTGGAGCACGCACCCACTGTTTGGAGCACGCACCCACTGTTTAGAGCACGCACCCACTGTTTGGGCCTTCCAAAGCCATTGGGCGTTCACTAATATCACTATTTGTATTTCCCTTCCCCAGGCTTTGGCCGTTAATCTCTTTGGTTTTTGCTCAGATCCCTATAGGAATTCACCGTGTATCCTTTTTTGTTCTGACGCTAGTATTTTTCTTCTTTGTATCTAGGGATGCAAAGTTGACAGACTTCTCCTACATGCCAGGAGTAATACAGTGTAACCTTTTGACTCTCACTTCCTAGGATATTATACTAATATTATTTCCAGACCATAATAACGTATGCCAACTTGGTGATTTTTTTCTTATCACACCAGGAGTTTATGTGAACGGTTCCTTAATCTTAAACGTTCTGTCTTTGATTAGTCAAAGAGGTGCACATAGACAGAGGGTTGGGACACCTTTTTCTAGGCGGGTGTTTCTCTACACGCGGTCAGTCATACGTCAGGTTTTCTGTGTTTCAATGCAACGTGTTCAAAATAAATCCTACCTTTGTATTTGTTTTTGATACGCCAACCTACGTGAGCCCTGTTGTACTTTTTTCTTTTTTACATATTCTTCCAGTTTGGCACCGGCCCTGATGCCCCAACAGACCAGATGGACTCCCATTCCCAGAGCAGTTAACAGCTGTAACCCCCCTCCAAAGGATGTTGGCTGTGCAAAGAATGCTTTTGTTTCTGGCCCTGCTTGCACATGTTTTACCAACCCAGGCCCGGCCAGCCATTCCCGATGAAGGTAAGAAAGGGCTTCCCTGCCATATCCACCTTGTTAAAAAAGTATCCACAGTGCGTTGCGTATATTACCATTTTTGTGTCTTATATGTTTTTACTTTTTATGTGATTATATTTTATCTTGACTTTACCCAGAGTCTTAAAGATGATTGTATAGTTTATGTATATATTTTAACTAGGTAATATCTAGTGTCAGATTATAATTATGTATTTGAGTGTTTTTTTTTTTTTTAACAGACATGAGATGACCTAATACTGCGATGTTTTCTATTCTGTATCCTCATTAGTCAGGGTTGGATTTCTACTCTAACAAAACGTTACCACACTGTCCCATTCCGGAAATAACATAACATATGTGATATGATCTTAGTGGTCTGTCTCTGGTCTGACCATTGCAGAGGTTCACAGGCTGATTATTATCCCACCGGCCGATAAATTATATTTTTATGGGCTGAGACAATATTGTGGTTGGCTAGCAGCTTCAATAAACTGGGACCTCAAAAACCAGACAAGCAGAGGCAAATATGATTACCTCCTGTCCACCAACAAAAGCGCACACGCGAAAGTGAGCTTTGGAACTGGACCTTGGATTAGCGTAAGAAAAATGCCTGGTACTATTGGTCCCATTTTCTTTTGCATCACATGAAGACCCTAGAATTACCACAAGCCAGTGGAGGTAGTGTGATGCCCAGGGCAATGTTCAGCTGGGGTAGCCTGCGTCCGGGGCTTTTATGTGGGTGTCAAATTGACACGGTGCCCACCTACCGTAACATCTTTGTAGACCAGGTACACCCCATCATGGCGATGGTGGCGCTCCCCGATGGCAGTGACCTCTTTCCGCTGGATAATGCGCCCTGCCACACAGCACGCGTTGTATGGGAACGGTTCGAGGAACATGAAGAGTTCAAGGTGTCGCCCTGGCCTCCAAATTCCCCAGATCTCAATCTGATTGTGCATCGGCAGGATGTGTCAAAGTAACAAGCGTTTTCCACCTTCAGGGCTCTTGTAGAGTCCATGCTTCAGCGGGTCGGTGCTGTTTTGGTTGCATGCGGAGGACTAACAAACTCTATGAAAGGAGAATTTGAAATAGGAGTGATTGAAATCTTTCAAAAGCCAACCCATTTGTTACTCAGACACACATGTACCAGAGCCTTAAAATAATTGATATGCTTTCCAAGTTTCTAATTTAAGGATTCTTTTAGGCCTTCAGCCTCACCTTAAAAGTCACAAGGCAGGTGGCGTTTACAATCTGATTAAAACGAACGGATTTGACAGGACCCGGACATGAAAGGGAGAAGAACAAAACTACTTCAAATAGTTTAAATAAAGAGAGGGACTAACTACAGGTGTTTTGCTATCTGCACTGTGGTTTGAGGTTCTTAAAAAAGCTAATGAATACATTTGTTATTGGTTGTTATGGGGAAGTCAGCGTTGTCAATGTGGTATGTCTGCTTGGGTCAAAAAAGATCAGAGCCTGCCTTCCTCAGTCTTTTTTTTTTTTTAATCTGCAGCTCACCAGCAGATACATGGCATGCCGTTTTTTTTTTGCTTTTTATTCCCCACTGCGAGAACACGAGCCATGTAATGATTTCTGCCTGTTTTCTGCTGAATTCAAATTCTAATACAACAGAAGTATTAATCTCCGTTAGTAGAAGGAGAGTCTGAGTCACCAATGTTCTAGTCAGAGTTGAGTCACCGGTCATCGAAATCGACTCAAGCTATTTATTTGATGTACCTTCCTCCCAGAGCTAATTATTGGTACAACTGAATGCCTTCAACTGAAATGTGTTCTCTGCATGTTACCCAACCCTGAGGTGCAGGGGGCAGCCCTAATCAGTTACCTGATTTGACTTCCACGTCACGGCGCCCGGGGAGCATTTTAGGGTTAACTGTCTTGCTCAAAGACAGAACGACGCGGTTTTCACCTTGGTGGTGGGGGGATTAGAACCAGGGACCTTCCAGACCCAAGCCCTAGTCCCTAACCACTAGGCCACCTTGACGCCCCGCAATGGTTGATAACGTAATCATTGCGCGAGCTTTAACGATAAAAGGAAGTCACACAATTTGTGTGTTTTGGCTTATTTTCAATAGCATGGCTGGCCTGGATTTCTTTGTTGACAGTTCTGGGTGTTTACGTTCAGCAGTCGGAAGTTGTGCCGTTAGAAGAATGTTGTAACAGCTAGCATAACACACTGAGTATTCATGAGAGGGTTTCTCTTGTTCTGTAAACTTTGAAATAGACTAGACAGGGCTGTGTTTATCCTACCGCTGGACATTGGAGGGTGTAAATGCCTCTGTACTCTCCAGCACAGGCAAATTCAATATCTAGCTGGATGTCTCTGTCCGTCTTGTCTTCCGCTCTGTCACGAAAAGGTATTTATTTTCCGCAGAAGAAAGAGCCGACTGCCAGGAAAACTATAATTGAGCTGCCGAAAAAGAACAAGAAACACCCATGAGTCCACTTGGAGCCCTTCCTAAACTTTTCTGACAGCTCGTATGACATTCTTGTGGTGGATATATTGCAGTGGGAAACTGAATGCGTTACCTCTGCTCACCAATCCTTTGTCCCCAGGCTATGGGCTTTGTGAATACAAGTCCCAATAACCATACGAAGTTGGCCTCAGTGGGAGTGACTACGTAATGAACTATTACAAATTGGCCAATGCCTGACGATGAGTTATGAATTCCTCACGACTTTCTTATTAGCTTAATGTGGACAGAGTTTTGTTCTTGGACTTGGGTTTTTCTGTAGAAATCCGGACGTGGAAGCATAGCAGCACGATTTGCGAGCTACAGCCAGGAGATACGGACAGCATTTTGAACACACAGGGCTGTTCGTCGAAGGTGACGTCGTGTACATGTTTCGATGTTTCCGAGTGAACCAGTGTTGCTCTATCGCGTCACGTTATCTGTCTCCATAGTAACGATCCACCCTCCCCTGACACACTGGGGGTCCAATTAGTGGGTGGAAGTGGGAATATTTTGTCCGCTCGTGCCGTCTTCCTGCCTTAATTTGTCTCTCTCTCTCTCTCTCTGTGTTGCACTCAACCATCACTTCGGAGCAGGAAATCCCAGCAATCGTTCATGCGAAATATTGCTTCCTATCTGGAATCCAGCACAAATAGATTTATACACTGTCTCCGATGCGTTCTGGTCAGTCTGTCCTCTCGGACGGATTCTTTTTGTCTTGAACTCGGTACTGCATGCTTAGTTCTGAGTTCTCGTTCATGGATTCATGTAATTAACTTGATTTTCAGGGATGTCAATCAATTTTCCCATATGGTTGGAAGTGAAAAGGAATGTGCGCAGAACTATTGCAGCTGGATTGCTTTCTGAAAGCCTGGTCCTTAAATCCCTCAATCATTGAGGCATAATGCTCGTCTGTTTACCTCAAATTCTTCTATAGTTATGATGGAGCATGATTTCCCTTAACGAATAAATGGCAGGTATTGAAAGAGGATAAATAGATGACAGCGTTAGTTTTTCAATAAACAGTATGTTTTACATCGTATTTAGGTGGAATTGGTAGATAGTTTGCCGTTTAGATAATTAAGCCAAATCGTTTGACATCGACGTTGACTCTGTTTATAGAAAGTCTATCCACTAAATTCTAGTAGGCCACTTGTCAAACTTATAATCATATGACGTAATTCTCTTCGCTCCACACCGAAGTGGCGAATACATTTGTCTAGCCTGTCTGGGGTACTTATGTGAAAATCCACGAGCGTGTTCACGACCCCACACTGTGCTGGAGCCTGTACGCTACAGCCCAAGTCTACGTTTGTTTTGTTTTTACGTGGAGAAAGTGGGCCCTACCCCCCCTGGCCCCTTCTGCTCAGATTAGGGGCCTGTCAGACATCTGTGATCCAGGAAATACCTTTACTAGGCCCAGCCGGGGTCACCATGGCAACTGGCACTAGAACCTGCCGCTGCAGGCACTCGCTTGCTCCGCCCCTCTTTCTGTTGTGCACACGCTCTCTCGCTCCCATAGCTGCCACCCCCCTCCCCCGCTGCCCCTGTATTGTTGTGAGGCCTCTGTTGAGATCGAGGGAAGCGATTACTGCCACTGGCTTTGCGAATGTTGTCCTGGGGGTATAGAATATGGGTGTGCTCCCTGGTGGGTGGAGGAGTCCAGTATATGTTACAGTGTACTAATGTGTCCTCACTTTTATATGAATACGCCAAGTTGCAGCACTCTTTGTACACAGGGACTTGGTAAATTCAAGATTACACAAAAATGAAACTTAGCATCCACCAAAAGGGATATTGTTTTAGTAGGAATTATTTGACTGTGTCTAGAAGTTATGGCAATTTTCTGGTCGTCCAGTGTAATCATGGTAGACTAATTGATAGTTGTAACAGAGTAGTAAAGGAATGCAGGAAATGTGTTTTGGGATGTATTTTGGACCACAGTGTTTGTGCCAGAGAATATGGCTTGTTATGCCAGAGGTTGATGCCATGTCAGTGTAGCTCAAATGTTTTTGTTCTGTAACTTGTCAAATATTTAGTTTGATGACAAATGGCTGTGAAAATGCTTCTCTTTATAGGTTTTGACCCAGGAAATATCATTTCAGAGTAAACTTGGAGTTACACATTTTTCTTCTTTCCCTATAGCTTATTCTGAAGTTAATTCTGAGTGGAAAAGGTGAACTTTAATGCCCCTTTCCAATTCATTTTGAGTGTTATTTTTTTTATGGATGCCATGCCAACTTTTTGAGAGTAAATCTTGATCTCATTTATAGTGGTCTTGTAATTCAAGCTGTTCAATCAGCACAGTGTCTGCAAGCTGTCGACTGACGCTCAAGTAGCACGATAATGAAAATGAGATGGAAACCCATTTAATTAGATTTTGTTTTGGGAAACGGGGATTTTCACAGCTACAGTTATAGTGCTCTGAAAAAAGTATTTGCAGATATTTGTTTTTGGAGAGTCCAGAATAACATTGGATCTTTATACCTAATATTACATTAAAGATGATTTAGATGTGCAATTTTTTATAAGAAGATTCTGGAATATGTGTCCCCTCAGGCTAACCCATTTTGCTGCAATGACCACTGGCAAACACTAGTTATTTACCTTTTTTATAGTGCCACTAATTGATAGTCGGCTGTATTAAAAAAGAAATCACTATTGAAATATTGGATTTTGCAATGGTGGGGCCTGCTCTTCTATCGTCAACATTACGTTTCTGTTCTTCCTTAAGGTTTTCCCAACATCTGTTCAACAAATGTCCTTAAAAGGGCCGGCTCTGGCAAACGTTCAGCCTGTGATTCGGTGTGCCTTTGTAACCAAAAAGACAACAGCATTATAATGGACAATGTGTCAACGTAATTGGCTTACCCCCTCCCAATGGTCGACCACGCTGTCGTAGAAAACCAGGCTCAGGTGTCTGGCTAGTCACACACACCCATATTCCCATTCTTCTAATCAAATTCCACCTTCCTCTTCCACGGAGCTTCTGGCCTGCCCTGCGATTGGACCATGACTGATTCACGGTGCGATTTAATTTTAGGGGGAGGATGGGCACGGAGACAGTAGGTATGACACGGCAGTTTCGATTTTCAGCTTTCTAAACGTTAGCGAGGGCCTGGATTCAATAAGCCTACACTGTCTTATTAGGACGTACGTTCTTGGACTGTGATGCTAGTGTTGTTCTGCCTGGATATATGAAAATAAACATTGACAAATGCCTGTTTTGATATTGAATGGATTTGTTGATTTATTGCATATAAAACACATTCCGGCATTAAATTTAATTCAATAAAATAAATAATATAAGACAGATTTGATTGATCCACGTTCTTCTACATGAACCTGTAAAAATATATAGACTTATCAGGACAAAATGTTGATCTGTAAAACCTCTGCCAACATTCTAGCGCTTAGAACCCCAGACGCTGGGTTTCTGTTCCCAGCGATGCTCTACCAAGCCTACACTATACTGCAGCCATCTTCAGTTCTTGTTTGTTCTCTGGCATTTTTCACTTCAGTCTTGTTTGCATTCCTACCACAGTTGTACAGGACGATACTCCCTTTTCACAATGCTCCGTTTGTTCCCTAGTTATCCATTTGCCGCCTGTGGAAATCCATGCAGAGGTCTACACCTTGTACCTCGGGGACCGCCTTGAGTTGAGCTGTAACACCAAGTACTCCGTCAACTGGACTAAGGAGCATGCGGTGGTGGTAGATGGAGAGCACACACGCTTACGGGATGGCAAGCTGGAGATTGAGGGGGTGGAGCCGGCCGACTCGGGCCTGTACACATGCACCACCTTTGGAAACCACACCTCGTACTTCGCTGTCAATGTTACAGGTATGGCCAGGTATACAAAGGTAGTGGCGGGTGCTCAAATCCCTTGTCCCCATTATTGAAATACAAGAACCTGGCATATATTTGGCCGGTTTTTGTTGCAGAATTTCAGCACGCTTATATTTTTTCACATGCAAATTTGGCTAGTGGCAAATTGCAGCAGCAATTAATTCTTTGTAAACTTTTCTCAAACAGTTATAGATAACTTTATTCTGACATTATCAAGTTCAAATATGTGCAAAATACGGAAGTAAAACAAGTCACGTTGCGGAAGTTTTACTTAATTATCAATTAAAATTTTTAAAATGTACAGTTTAATACAAACCCCTAAAGCACTATATTATAATCGTTGTTATACATTTTATAGTCATCATGATACGAGAATATACTGCAGGTAACCCTTACTGAATTGTGTACACAACGTTACTGAAAATGTAAATATTTTCAAATTTTAATGCCAAAATGAAGACAAATAATGTCATTTTATAATGGTTAAGTAACATCAATATTTGATACAATTCAATTTATTTTACAGCTGAGCCCTGTATTGCAACAACAGAAGAACCTGCACAATAACAGAATTCTTGAATAAAACCAGTTTTTTTGTTAGCTAGCCACCTAATGCTAATGGTATCTAGTGACTGCTAGCAAAAAAAAATTGGATAAAGAGCTGACTTGCATGTTGTTCTCTTCTTATTTACCAGTTGATACCCTGGCATCCTCCGAAGATGAAGACGAGGAGGACGATCCTACCTCAGAGGAGGCAAAGCTGTCTAGCAGCCAAAAGCTTTTACGTAAGCGTCGAACAACAATTGCACCTACATGTATTTTTTATTTGCAGTCTAAGAAACATTTACTGTTTGAATCACCTATTAGACCGGTTGTTGTTAAGGTTGATTTGTCCACCATTGTGATTAAGAGGAACAATTTCAGCACACAAGACTAATTACACTTAAAGGAATGTCACACTAGTGACTAAACTCAGTCTGGTGTGGTCAGCTGGCGTCTGGTAACTGTCATGTGCCCATCATGGGCATGGCTGGCACTCCTCACGTCTGACTGTGGCCTTTGTTCACAAGACTAATAAATCCCATTATTAGTGTTACAGATTACGTTTTTCTAGAAATGTTCCCTAGCCTGTACCATTTATTGTTGCCATTTTTTTTGTGTGAATAGTTTTTTAACTTCTATCATTTAACTGTTATCTTTTTTACTTCTATCTTTTTTTTTCTTGTCCGCCAGCAATGGCCCCACAGTGGGCTCAGCCAGACAAGATGGATAAAAAGCTGCATGCTGTCCCAGCCAGTAAGACGGTCAAGTTCCGCTGCCAGGCCAGTGGGAACCCCACCCCAACTCTCAAGTGGTTCAAAAATGGCAAGGCGTTCAAGAGGGATCAGCGAATTGGTGGCTTCAAAGTAAACCCCCCCTCTGAATTTACACCACAGTATTATACTGCCCGAAGGCCATACTGTACATTGAACTGCAACATACACCCCTTTGACTGCTGGCTTGATGCTATTCTGTTAGCCAAAGGAAAGCAAGAGCAAGTTTCACACCTTACCGTGGATTGATGCCATGTGAAATACAACGCCACAAAGGGACGATTGTATCAATAAACAAAAGACATGCCTTGAGGATGACATTCTTAAAGCATGGATCTACCAGGGCTGTTCTCCATTATTACATTTGTTTTCTTTCATGGTTTGTTTTTGCGAAATGCAAACCCAAATTCTTAAAGCAAATCGCGGCCGGATCATTCCGCTGGTTTAATTTTAGACGGATTTAGTCGTGGTCACGGAGGACAGTGCAAACCCTTATGGATGTGGCGCTGATTAGTAATTTCTCCTACATTTCATTGATGCTATTAGCATCTGCAAACCGTTCACTGTATTTAAAGTGTATCATATCCGACCCTGTTTTGATATGAGTGGTTGTGTGTCGGCTTGGGCCTCACATGAGTTTGGACGTGATGTGCTCTGATGATGTAGGAGCCCAATGTTACGCTCCCCCCCAGCTGGGACACATTAACGTGTCTCCTCTTAGCTGCCTGCATCCTGTCCCTGGGCCCAGGTTTACCAAACCACTCCAGGCTGCACACTTCACCATCTGACTGCTGTTTTGTCAGTCATGACGCAGAGGTCTAGTGAGCGGCTGGGGACGTCTATGGCTGGCGCTCGTCGGCCACGCCAGACTTTACTCTAATGACCGTGGCAGTATTGTTCTCAGTCCTAGCGTACGGGGACCGCGGGAGGAAGTAATGCTGGCCACATGCATGTGCCCGTGCACAGCACATCTGGCCTGAAGCAGCCGAAGAACCCCAGTACGGTTGAGCTCATTTAGGGAAACCCGTAATTCATGTCTGTGCGTGTTTGATGTTGCCATTGCTTGAGAGGTTTGTTATAGTTTAATCACACGTTGCCGGTCTTGGCAGATATATAGAAGGGAAAATAAGAACCTGTAATATAGAGAAGAGGGATTTTGCCTTAGATGTGCAGAGACTTTTTCCTCAGAACCAGTTGTTCAAATGGGTAGTATGGTCATCCTTCATATGGGTATCACATAGGTAGTATGGTCATCCTTCATATGGGTATCAAATAGGTAGTATGGTCATCCTTCATATGGGTATCACATAGGTAGTATGGTCATCCTTCATATGGGTATCAAATGGGTAGTATGGTCATCCTTCATATGGGTATCACATAGGTAGTATGGTCATCCTTCATATGGGTATCAAATGGGTAGTATGGTCATCCTTCATATGGGTATCAAATGGGTAGTATGGTCATCCTTCATATGGGTATCAAATGGGTAGTATGGTCATCCTTCATATGGGTATCAAATGGGTAGTATGGTCATCCTTCATATGGGAATCACATAGGTAGTATGGTCATCCTTCATATGGATGTCAAATGGATAGTATGGTCTGCTTTCCTATAGGTGTCACCTCCAAATCTATCTTAATGCTTTCTGTTTTCTGATTTTTAGGTCAGAGAGCACATGTGGACCATCATTATGGAGTCTGTGGTGCCATCTGACAAGGGGAACTACACCTGTGTAGTAGAAAACAAACAAGGAAGCATCAACCACACCTACCTGCTGGACGTGGTTGGTAAGTCTGTCTTCTCTGGAACGTTCCATCTGTTGAAAAGGCCTGCTTGTCATGCTTAGTCATTAATGCCCAGGACAAAACGCTGAGTCGTCTAGGATATTTAGGGCATGTGGAGATGTTGCGCGTGACTTCACTCTCCAAGCCAGATCAGCTGGGAGATAATTTTGGAGACCGGGGGTAATTAAACTAAATGTGTGCACTGTGCCACACTGATGGTTTTATCAGGAAAGCAATTGAAGCCTAAACATTTGTTCCCCTGCCTGATGCTGGCCTCATTAGTACGGTATGGGGAATTATCAATCAACGGAATGGCGCCCAGAGAATATTTCTCTCGTAGTTAAGTGGCTTACATCTTGTCTGCATGCTTGGGTTTACAGTCATCTGGGCCAAATGGCTGCAATTAGAGAGTTGGCAAACTAGCTTGGACAATTCTCCTTGGGTGCTTTATTATGGTCTAAAAGGAGCCAAATTACATGAATTTCAACTATTTGTTATTTCATGAGCTAGGAAAGCCTGAACATTTGTTTCCCCACCAGTTAATGTTTATTTATACAATTTGCCAGACCACTAGTCGGGATTTTGCCTAACCATGGCTATTATAAGTAGCCTTAAGGGGTGTCAATTGCCACTAAACCAAGTTTAGAAAAAAAGAACATTTTGTTCCTCGTAGCTCCGTCTAGGTGGTAAAGGCCGAAAGACTGTTTGTCTATATCATAAACAAAACAATCCTCAGTCATTTACTTTATCAAGGTTAAGTCCACGTTCCTGGATCTGGGAGTTCCTATTAGCATGGGTCATTTTATCAAGCAGTTTGTGCCCTATCAAAAGAACTTTGGTCAGCCATCCTGGACCTATTACTTAGATAAACTCCACCTCAGATGTTGTTGGAAGGGACGATTTGACCTAGATTTATATTTGGGTGAAGTTCTGCATACACAGAACTTTTTGAAAGACCATAGTTATTTTTCACAACAAGCGCCTATTCGCCTCAAGTACAAGTCCGAACATGTTGACCAAAAGAACAGTTCCTGCCTGAAAGCCCAATTGAACCCATCTAACAGGCCTACATGTTTAGAAGAACATTTGTCGTGGTCCAGTATAATGAAACTCAAGTCCTTTGGTAAAGAAGGCCAGCATTATGTTTACAGACATTTTGGCTGATTTATCTCAGTGTTTCTGGAGTAGTTTATGGGCCTTCCAGCACGACTTTGGCCCCAAAACACAATCTGGAATGGCAACAGAAGAAATGATGGAATGTTTTAAAGTGGTCAAGGATATACAGATGTTATTCCCGTAAACTTATGGTAAGAGCTGAAATCGGCAGTTGGGTGAAAGCTCCCATCTTGTCTGAGCGGTTTGCACATTCAAGTTGTAAGTAGGGAAGTGCAGGGCAGTTGCTAGCAAGTACAGTTTACCTGCAGTTATCTTTGCCAAATGAAGTGAAAACCAAATACAAGGTCTCGGGTGCACGTCATTTTTTTCCTGACATTTAAGATTATTCTCTGAATTACAATAATCAACAGGTTTCTCTACGAGTTAATTTATTATGCACAGGCTATGTGTGGGGAAAAAAGGAACGTTTTCCAAAAGTTAGGTTAACTGCTGCTCGGGTGAATCTATCGGAAAAACGATTGACGTATGCTATTGCATTTGTGTTGCAGAACGTTCCCCGCACAGACCCATACTACAGGCCGGACTGCCTGCCAATCGCACGGCAGTGGTGGGCAGTGATGTGGAGTTTGAGTGTAAGGTGTTCAGTGACCCCCAGCCTCACATCCAGTGGCTGAAACACATCGAGGTGAACGGAAGCCGCGTAGGCCCCGATGGTTTACCCTACGTCCGTATCCTTAAGGTAGGAGCTGGTGGTGACACTGACTGGGTGTCCGACCCGATTCGACACGCCAAACTGCATTAAGTGTTGTATTCCGTGTGGAACAAAAGCTGCTAGCATATGCTCAGTGAGAGATCGCATCCAATTGAATACTTTGAGGAACAAACGGTGCGTTTGGGAATTCGCCGGACACTCCCACATTTTGTTACGTTGAAGCTGTAATCGAAATGACGTTCAGTAGATTTATTTTCTTCATCAATTCACACAATATCCCATAATTTCCTAGTGAAGAGCTTTTTGCGAACAAATCGCGTACGTTTTCAGACCTATTTAGTACAACGATGAAGCACCTTGGCCATCCTTCCCCAGATCTTGGATTTCTACAAGCTATTCCTTCAATGATGGGTTTGTTTTTGCTCTGCACTTTCAACTCTGGGACCTTATGTTGACAGTTGTGTGCCTTCAAATCATGTCAAATTAATTGAATTTGCCAGAAGTGGACTCTAGTAAAGATGATGAACGTAAACTGTATGCACAAGAGTTGAAGGGTCTGAATACCTACCTTTTTTCATTTTGCTTTCCCATTATAGGTTATTGTTGATTGATTAGGGAAAAATAAACGTTAGCCGTTTTATTTGATTGTTTGAACATAACAAAATGTTGAAAAGTTAAAGGGTCTGATACTTTCCGAATACACTGTGACATCCCTTGTATAGGATATGCGGAGAATCAATGCTAACAAGTAATTGTGATCTTATTTGACAGTGACGACGGCGTTTTGCGTCCTCAATTTGATAATTTCAACGTTTGTGACGAACCCATTTTGACCTCTTGTTGCACGTCACTTGTTTTTGTTCCTAGCACTCTGGGGTCAATTGCTCGGACACTCAGGTGTTGACCCTCCACAATGTCACTGAGGAGGATTGCGGGGAATATATATGTAAAGTGTCCAATTATATAGGAGCTGCCAATCAGTCGGCCTGGCTGACCGTCGTCACGCACGCGGCCCAAGGTAACCGCCCCCACCTGGCAGCTCGGAGCACACAGACGGCCTCAGCCGAGGTCTGCTGGTGTCACCTGGAGTATTAGGGCTTTATCATGGACAACCTCCGCTGTTTCCCTTCTCCCATATTCCCTCCCTCTATTCCGCCTCGGTGCTCCTGACCGTGACTTGTGCAATGGAAAATTCCCAGCAGAGTGGTCGGACGTGTTTAGTGTTAGTTTGTTGGATTGCTTTTCCCCCCTCCTGTCCATTGTCTTGCCGGTGCCCACCTTATACGGGCTGTTAGACACTGCCGGTGCTTTTACTCCATAACCCTTTTATGTCTCCTGCTCCGATCTGAGCACTGCCATGTTTCTCCTCCTCACTGCTGTTCAGGTTTATTGTGCAGCGTTTCTATTGTCTGAGATCTCTCTCTGTCCCTCTGTCTCTCTCTCTCTCTCTCTCTCTCTCTCTCTCTGTGTGTGTCTCTCTCTCTCTCTCTGTGTCTCTCTCTCTCTGTGTGTCTGTGTGTGTCTGTCTCTGTCTCTCTCTCTGTCTGTGTCTGTCTCTCTGTGTCTGTCTCTCTCTGTCTGTGTCTGTCTCTCTCTCTTTCTGTCTGTGTCTGTCTGTCTCTGTCTGTGTCTGTCTCTCTCTGTGTCTGTCTGTCTGTCTGTCTCTCTCTCTCTCTGTCTGTCTGTCTGTGTCTCTTTGTGTGTGTGCCGAAGGACCACTGCTCTGCTGAGGGGTTTTTCATGTAGCCCATCTCCTGCATGTAGAGATGAGACTGAGTAGGACCTCTGTCCCTGCTCCCTTTTCAAGTGGTGATGGTCCAGTAAAAGGTTCGGCCGGCGCTGCAGTGCAGCAGTCTCCTCTACTTAACGCCGCTCATCCACAAACTGTCTGGTGGGGCGACACTGGAAGCGCCTCCATAATGCCACGGGTGTGGGGTTTTTAATCTGTCGGGCACGGGGCTTAGTGGTTCTGGACTGAGACCCGGGTGGGGGGGGGGTCCGACCGCCACTATGTCCTGCCCCCTCTAGCGGAAGTCTTTCTCCTTCAGAATCTTTCATTCACGTCTCCCTTTTCCCCTCTGGTCCTCTTGTTGGGTCTGCTTCTATTGTTCCGCCCTAGAATGCCGGCCTTAATACCACGGACAAGGAAATGGAAGTCCTTCAGCTGAGGAATGTGTCTGTTGATGACGCTGGGGAGTATACCTGCTTGGCTGGGAATTCTATCGGGATCTCTTATCAGTCTGCATGGTTAACCATTTTCCAAGGTATCAGTGGTTCTCTAAACTCTATACGTCCTCCATTCCCTTCCTCCGATCCACTTTGGTTCGGCTAACCACCGCCTTTGCTTCTCTGAATATGACACCTACTTCCGTGAGTAAGTGGATGTGCGTTTCTTTGCAAGCCAGGCGAACTTATGGTACTAACCTTTCTGCTCCCCCTGTCAGCATGGCTCCATGCCCATCACCTTCTCCTGATGGGGCAGTATGGTCCATGTTGAAAACAAATTATTTTCTTCCTTCTGGTTTTTGTAATCGCAGAATGCCAAACAGCCCAGACACTGTATGTCCATTGACGATCCCCCAAGATCAGAATGCATGTGTGGCCTAAAAAAATATATAAAAATGGAGTGAGTAGTTCCTACGTTGCCGTAATAGGTTTTTCCTTATCCTATAAGCTTTGGTTTAGTGTGGCACTTTCTTAATGTTAACGTTTTGGTAGGACTATATGTGGCATAAATCCTATTCAAATCCTGGTACCGATATTAGTTGCCTCAATCATTGTGAAGTGTTCATAATTGAGTGAAGCTAAAAAAAATGTATCCGCTTTACAGTAGCTGGCCTGACTATCCTTGGCCCTTGTTCAGTCATCTTGTCAGTCTCCAGCGACTAACTTCATATGTTATTGCAGATCCCAGTGACAAAACTAGACACGGACAGCAGTCTTGTCCACGCACCAATGATGCAGATTAACACGCATGTCGTGTACGAGAAAGGTGCAAAGCCAATGGTCTAAATGGTTGAAGTACCTTTTAATCGGGCAGGATGTTATGTAAAAACCGCGCTGTTATTTCCCATTTGGAATTGCTTAAAGTGGAAGCCGACACTCCGTACTTCAGGGACGCCACGACTCTTCACTAATGAATAAAAACAAAGATTAAGAAGTCGAGCTGAGCGGAGGAGGTTCTGCCCGTGTCCTTGACCGTGGGTAGAGGAGGTCAGGGTGGTACATTGCGCTGCCGGAGGAAGAACATTCTTTATTTGTCTTCATGTTATTCGTTTTTTCATTGCTCTTGAATGTATGGTTCATCTGAAAGCGTGTTACTGATGGATCATGCAATCAGGGTCAGTGTTTCAAATACTTTTTGTCTGCAATCGAAACCTTGAGGTAAATCCATCTAGTGTGATGTTTTCTATGTAGATCAGTTAAAGCTCCCTGCTATGCAATTCTCTGAAGTTTAACTATTCCATAAAACGGGAGTCTGGATAAATTCTGAGACCAATTTTCCTGCTGTTTTGGGTAAAATATGGAATAATACTTCAAATTACAGTAGTTGCATTTAATGCTGGATATTTTCACATCACAATCAGTAGTTAGGCGCAGCTCTATTGTACTTGTAAACCATCAATGCGTCTATTTCAATCTGAAGTACTGGAGTATAAATGCAAAAACACAATTTGTTTGAAGCTTCACACTCTATCACTAACTAATATTAAAACAAATCTGGTTATAATTTACAGACTGTTTTTATCTGTGCCAGACCGCTACAAAGCTAATAATGACAAACGGTAATGACATTATCAATATTCTTTGTAACGATTTAGTCGAGTTGTCCCTTTTCTATTCCACGTTATCTGTCGAAAAACAATATATTGGTTTTGAATCCATTTTATCAAGTTATTTTTATTTTTGCATGCATGGGACTATAATCAAAATAAAACCGCACCATGTGGTTGGAAATAAAGTAAAACTCTATGTAGATTTTTGCTAACATGTTGTATAGCACCCCCCGCCCCCTTATCTTGGCCACTCCTCCACTCATTACCATATAATGAGAACATGCCATTCTTTGTCACCAACGGCCGCCCCTTATTCTGTCACAGGGACCTCAACACCATATTGTAAAAGTTAACCCTATATTAATGAATACAAAATATCATTTAAAAAGGCAACTTAATATAAAATAAAAATATTATCAAAAAATCCAACCTTGGTTCTCAGTTTCATATTTTCCCCACATATCCCAAATTTGACCGTTCTGTAATTTACCTTAATAAACACGCAAAATAAAAAGCTTTCAGCGGTATCTTGTACAATTCTGTGTTGTGCACTTGTCATGGCAGACTGAAAGGATCTCTGCAACATTTGGTAATGGCAGCAGGGCTATTCGGCCATGTTTTGGGGTAAGTTATCTATTTCACAGTTGGATGTACTGATGGAAGTTGCTGTACTGCTATATGAGTGGTTTTAAAGCCCCCAATAAAAATTTCTTAATAGTGAAGTTTAAAACAAATAATAATACGCTAAGCAGTTTAATTAATCACAAAAGGTATATGTATGGGGAATTTCGTCAATTCACTCAAAAAATATATAATAAATTATGGTAACGGGACTTGGATTTTGTGCGTTTGAAAGCTATGCCTCGGAAATAAAGCCAAAGCGCCTTTGTCATACGTTGTCTATCTACTTCTTACAGGATAAGGAAATTAATGCATTTTATTCTTTTGGGTGAACTATTTCTTTAATGAATTATTTCACATTACCGTAAAACAAAAAATTTTCATACAGATGGGTTTGTTTGGCATTACCTTGTGTTTCTCTCCATCCCCTCATCCTTTTGGCTTAAATTTGATGTTTACACTTGCCGTTTTACATTTTATGTTTATATGATTTTGTGTAAGTTCAAAAATCTATTTTACAATGCCATTTTTGAATTGGAGCCATTGGAGAAATTGAAATTCAAGGAAAACAATTCTATAATTTCTGCTTCAGTACCTAAGTTGTTTTTCGCTTCATAGCAAAAGACAATGAAAAAACAATGTTGAAATTATTAAAAATAATTAGCTAGTTTGGGATGTTGCCAGATGTTGTGAAAAACAGAGCCGTTTCACGCAATAATAGGTAGAGTAATGTTGATTTTTTAGGAAGCTAAAGTTTCAGTGCACATCTGTTGTACTAGTCTTGGTTTGTTTACGGTTCAGTTATTTGAATTTGGACTCTGTGTCAAACGAGAAATGGCTGCTGGGCACCCTGGCAAAGAATCTGGAATGAAACCCTATGCTTGAAAGAAGCAATTATTGTGCCACAATAGGAGTTTGTGCTCTGTGCCAGTGGTGTCAAGGGCTCTGTTTTTCTGTACATGTCAGCTGTGTGGTCTTTGTGAATGTATCTGGATGTGTGTGTGTGTGTAATCAGAATTTGTCATATGCCGGTGTATGCTATGTGAATACTTCTGGTTTTTGCATATGCATGTGCCTCTATTTGCCATGTGACCCGATATGGCTGACCTCCTGACCCCTGTCCCATCGCCCCTATGGCGTTGCCGTCATCCAGCAGTGCCCCGCTCCCCGCCGCCCGAACCAACGTTCCCGGAGATTCTCATCTACTGTGTCGGCTTCTTCCTCGTTGCTGTCATGGCGGCTGTGGCCGTCACTTTCAAGGTGCGCGGCTCGTCCAAGAAGAGTGACTTCAGTAGCCAGCTGGCTGTCCATAAGTTGGCCAAAAGCATTCCCCTGCGCAGACAGGTAACAGAAAGTAGATGGGGGGTTTGAACTCTTAATTCCTCGTCTTTTGTCATGTTCCTATCCCATTTGGAGTATTTCTCAATCCCTCGTATTGCATGTGTTCATTGTGTTGTGTAAATAACACGACCATTTCCGTTGAGTTTGTTTCCCTGGCGTCAGGTCAAGTTGGTGAGTAGAGGGCAGGTGTCTGTCTCGACCTGCTTTCAGTGGCA
The DNA here is from genome assembly GCA_029465975.1 of Dallia pectoralis. NCBI lineage: Eukaryota > Metazoa > Chordata > Actinopteri > Esociformes > Umbridae > Dallia > Dallia pectoralis. The sequence continues at coordinate 12,098,788 of CM055750.1, forward strand.
TTTATGATGTTTTAGTTGCAAAAATGTTGTCTAGAAGCTCTAAAAGCAAACTGTTGGGTTAACCAAATGCTGCAGGGTTCTGTCCACACCGGGCGGGTTTTTTGTTCTGTCCTGTGTCCACTACAGGCGAGTAATGCCCGGCTTCTGTTATCCAGGTTTCGGTAGACTCTAGCTCCTCCCTCCACTCCGGGGTGATGTTGGTACGTCCCTCCCGACTCTCCTCCAGCGGTTCCCCCATGTTGACGGGGGTGTCTGAGTACGAACTGCCCCAGGACCCACGGTGGGAGCTGCCCAGGGACAGGTACACGGATTAAATGCAGATGTCATCGTTTACCATTGAATAGGACAATTGGCTCCTGTCGGTCACAATTCTCTCACGTACTGGATTTTCATGTTGTCCTTGTTATCTTCCTTTGATTCACTCAGGCTGGTGCTTGGGAAGCCCCTGGGAGAAGGCTGCTTTGGCCAGGTGGTTATGGGAGAGGCTCTAGGGATGGACCCGGAGAAACCGAACCGAGTCACCAAAGTGGCCGTCAAGATGCTGAAATGTAAGCCGTTTATTGTCCCTCATAACAGTCGTCACATTTGGGCACATGGCTGGGTGTCTCATACTCCACTTTAGGCAGCATTTCCGTTTTCAGAGTCACTACTCGTTGGATGCATTTGCAGTTTTTTCTGTTTAGAGTTCTGTTCTGTTCTGTCCAACACGCTGGTAGTTGCTCACAGTAGGTAAGCTACTGTTTTGCTGTAGCATCTGACATTTTTACAGACCATTATTCGTGACAAATGTTTTTCTTAACCATGGCGTTGTCAGGAAGTGCTCAAACATTTTCTCACAAAACAATTACCCGAAACACGACCCAAGAAACTGCAAATGCATTGAACATAATGAGACAAATCGTCTTCGCCAGTTTCATTAAACATTTGTTCTTGGCCCTTCATGCATGTGGTTGCAAATGCGAAATCTAATAGCTTTATCTTTTTCCCAGCTGATGCTACAGAGAAAGACCTCTCAGATCTCATCTCAGAGATGGAGATGATGAAGATCATTGGGAAGCATAAGAACATCATTAACCTGCTGGGTGCCTGTACCCAGGAAGGTAGGTGTCAAATAGCACACGTTAAATCAATCTAAAAGCCTGAACACTACGGCCGTTACATTCTAAGACGATTTGATGTGCTTCTCGATGCACAGTTCCAGATACAATGCGAATGTTTGTCTGAAAAGAATTGTCTTGACAATTGCTTGGAGCAACATTTTTTTAAACAATGTCAATTTTTATTATTGTACCAACAAAGTACTGAAATCACGGATTTTAAGAGGATTCTAGAAAATATCCGCTCTTTGAAAATTTGAAATCACTTTAAGATCACTACTGAAGACACGATTTGAGAAAGGGTTTTGAGATCTTCTTTAATGTTCCACTGCAAAACCACAAAAACACAGCGCATGTTCAGAAGAGCTTTATAAAATGTGCATGGCAAGAGTATGGAATTCTGACATTGAGCTCTGAGTTTGTGATGACCACAGCTGCTCACAGGGTTTCAAATCTTCACTGACAGGCCCTTGCACAATGTGCTGTGCTTTGCTGGTATGAACATTGCCGGTCTTTGTCTTAAACACATCTAAGAAGACTGTTTTTGTAACATCTTTATGTTGAAGGTGTTGTAGAAATTCCACATTATTCTCCAGACAGGGTTGACATAAATATTTTTTGCGAATAGTTGTCACGTCTGCATTGGCTTAAGATAATAGTTAGAATACAGAATAAAACATATTGTGGATTATTACTTTTTTAACTTTTGTCAATGCTTTGCTGTGTTATTATTCTGTGATTAATAATTGGGTTTTTCAAGATCTCTAAATGGCTATCGAGATTAAATGGTCTGTTTTATTGCCTTGTAAGATGCAGCTGTTGATTATAATTCAAATCTTAAATCTAGTGTGGGACGTTTTCGATTGAGAAAACATTTCCCATTTTTGTCTGCTTGTCTACTACATCTTAACGTAGTCAGTCCCTTCAAATTAATTAGCGTTTTGTTTGATAGCGCGAATTTTGAAAAGATTTAATACAATATAACTTGAATGTCACATGTAAACTTCACGGACATTATATAACGCTTTTAAATGACTGTTGCACATGCTGCAAATGAGAACGCTGGGATATCAGTGTGCTGTGGTTCTGTTTTGGTGAAATGGTGAGTGACCGTCACTTCCTCCCCAGGTCCTCTCTATGTTATTGTGGAGTACGCCTCCAAGGGAAACCTCCGGGAGTATCTGAGAGCTCGGCGTCCACCAGGCATGGAGTATTGCTACAACCCTGACCAGGTTCCCATAGAGAACATGTCTATTAAGGACCTGGTGTCCTTTGCCTACCAGGTGGCACGTGGGATGGAGTACCTGTCCTCTAAGAAGGTAACATCTGGATCCAACGCAACCTACATCAGTACAGTTGAGTAGTACAGTACAGTTGATGAAGAGATGCGGTTCCGGTTGTGTGTCAGTAGACCTCCTTCTGATTTGTCCGTGTGCAGTGTATCCACAGAGACCTGGCGGCCCGCAATGTGCTGGTGACCGAAGACAATGTGATGAAGATCGCAGACTTCGGCCTGGCGAGAGATATCCATCATATTGATTACTATAAAAAGACAACCAATGTAAGTATCCAATGAAACGTGACCAAGTTCTAATGGATAGTTTGCCGGATTTAAAAATGAACAAGCGTTTAGTTTCAGTTTTCCTTAATGAGCAAAATCGGCAAACTTTTCACCCTCGTGTTCAATTTATATTTATTTAGTTAATATTCTGTTCATTAATACTCAAGTTGTCATAGACAATATACCACAGTGCCTAAAGCAATTCCACCAGTACTTAGATCTGTCCTGACAGTTGCTCTTAATAAGTCTGTGATTGTTGCGTATGCTGTTCCAGGGCCCCCATTTGCATATTGATATTTGTCATGTAACACACAGGGTCGTTTACCAGTGAAGTGGATGGCCCCAGAAGCTCTATTTGACCGCATATACACCCATCAAAGTGATGTGTGAGTATGGCTCAATATATCTCTTATTTCATGACCCATCCGTTTAAATGGGGAAAAAATGCCTGGAACGATGTGCCCTGTGTGTTGGCTGACTGGGTTCGTTCTGTACATCCGTCTCTGCAGGTGGTCTTTTGGGGTGCTGCTGTGGGAGATCTTCACCTTGGGAGGCTCTCCATACCCTGGGGTCCCTGTAGAGGAGCTGTTTAAACTCTTAAAGGAGGGCCATCGCATGGACAAGCCGTCCACCTGCACTCATGAACTGTGAGCCGAGTTCCACCATTTGACTGGATACATTACAGAATCAGGTTTATTCAAAACAAACGGTGCAAACAGTGCAAAACACATAGCACGAACAGTCAAGAGACCCTGCCTAGTAATTTGTAAAATCACACAGACAGACCAGCGGAATTCTCAGACACAACTTTTTTGATTCTCATAATGTCCTTCTATTGTCTAAAACATCTTCTATTGTCTAGAGCACCTTTTATTGTCTAGAACATCTTCTATTGTCTAGAACATCTTCTATTGTCTAGAACATCTTCTATTGTCTAGAACATCTTCTATTGTCTAAAACACCATCTATTGTCTAAAACACCACCTATTGTCTAGAACACCACCTAATGTCTAGAACACCACCTAATGTCTAGAACACCACCTAATGTCTAGAACACCATCTGTTCACCACCACAGATACATGATGATGAGAGACTGCTGGAACGCCGTTCCCCCCCACCGGCCCACGTTCAAGCAGCTGGTGGAAGACCTGGACCGCACCTTGGCCATGACGTCCAACCAGGTGAGCCTCGTCACCGAGCATGTGTCAACTGAGCGGACACACTGACATCCGTGTGTTACCGTAACGACTGTTTTCAAGTGACGTGTACTTGATATAAGCCGATTGTTGGTATTTAGGTGTGAAGCACATGACATCGAAAGCCAGATATGAGTGTTCTGGACAGTCCCTTCTTTAAAAAATGCCTCGTGTCATCTGTCCAGGAGTACTTGGAGCTGTTTGTGCCCCTGGACCAGTATTCCCCGAACTTCCCTGACACTCGCAGTTCCACTTGCTCGTCAGGCGAGGACTCAGTCTTCTCCCACGACACCGGGGCTGAGGAGCCCTGCCTGCCTAAGTTCCCTCCCCACTCCAGAGGGGTGGCCTTCAAAAAGCACTGAGACCCCCCCCCACAACCCTGGAACGACGACGTTTTCTCTCTGTCCTCCTCTGGTCCGGTTATAACCCAGTCTCAGAGAGGCTGAAGACATCAGTGAGGTTTGAAACGTTTCAACGACAGATTGAGGAAGGAACGCGACTGGATCAGTACTCCTGATGTGGTTGAGGTGGAGATGTGAACATTTTGCGGTTCTTCGTTCGGCTGGAATAGTGTTTCTCTGTGTGCCAATGAGGGCAAGCAAAGGAAAGACTTAAATCTCCAATATGGGCATTTCAAAGGGAATGAAAGAAACGGACAGGACCGACCTGAAAGAATTACACTTTGGATGTGTTTGAGTAAGGATTTTGTCTGCATTTTGCCAATGTTCATCAACACAGATGAAAGCGTTTCGCTTTTGAAGACCAAATCCACTGATATCCATGGATATTCACGCCGTGTACGTAGTGTTGTATGTAGGTTCAGTCAGTTAATTCACTCAAACTACTCGTTTGTAAATACAGTTAGAATTGTATAAATATGAATATATATTTGCTAAGTGCTGTTGTTTTTACCAAATTTGGGTCATTTTTTGTGCAATGGTGATGATAAAGTTGGATCCTTTTGCATGTAGTCTATACTGGGAGTGCCATATGAATTTAGCCTTTAATTGTATTGAATATTATCTGGCCAATTTTTACAGTGTCTCATTTGTCAGCTTTGCGTTTCCCCTATAATCTATGAAATGTTTACCCTTTAATGAAAATGTTTTATGTATTTTCTTTCATTTCTTTCGGATACTCGTGTTTGTCATTATGCTATGTGAAATGCAATGTTATTCTTAGTTGTGTACGATGTCAGACAAATGTAACAAAAAATTAGCTGTGTGTGTGTGACTGTGTGTGACTGTGTGTGACTGTGTGTGACTGTGTGTGACTGTGTGTGACTGTGTGTGTGTGTGTGTGTGTGTGGCTTATCAAAATGAACCAGGCTGATATGCTTTACAAAACACCATGCACGTTCTTTGTGCATACTTCTGCCATGTAATTACCTGTTCTTCATTACCTGTTAAGAGGTCCATTTGTGTTGAGGGATCTTCTGGTAAACGTTTGGATTATATTGAATTCTCTTGAACAACATTTATAAAACCAGCTGCTTTCGGATTTTTAAATAACTTAATAAACAGGCCCATAAATATCTTGAATTTGTTTGTAATGTGTGGTGGAAATGCACTCAAACTCATTGATTGTAACACACTAATAACACAAAGGTTTAATACTTGCAAGAGAGAAATAGTCAAATTTAGTGAAATTATCTGAGGCACATAAACAAAACATTGTTCTAAATGACCACAGGGGCGGGTTAAGGTCTTCCTATCTGAATGAGTCTCTTGGTCACAGTTCCCTCGTGTCCTTAGACTTGAGCAGAACTTCAAGTGTGCATGTTTAACACAACAATCTCTTGATTATATTTCCCCTTGATCTAACATAAAGGCTCCATTCAACAGGACAATCCTTATCTTAAGATGGTTCTTCCTCCAAGGTCTGCTCACCCAGTGGTTTTCTCTCGTGCCGGCTGGCCATACGGTACCTTATCAACCGTTAATGAAGCTACATGTATCTCATCCCATAAGAACTGACTCAATTCCACCAAGAAGCAGAACCTTAATAAAACCCTCCTCCTGTACCGGTTGTGATGAATTTGAAGCCCATCTTATTCTATCCTTCCTGTACATGTTATTAACTCTGGAGTCCCTCTTATCTGGAACCCATAAAGTCTACATGGCTCAATCAAAACACATCCTGCACCTGGGAGAGGACATGAGACTTCCCATGGGAACTGAGCAGTTACTTAAAGCAGAACCATTCAGATTAGACAATAATACATAATTATAAAGGGTGGAATATAACATATTTAAAATTCCACCACACATGCATCATTACTACAATACAGAGACATTAGTAGTACTATGCATCATGCAGGCACACCGATAAAACATATTCATATACATACTCAATGACAGGTCAGGAAAACAAGTTGGCGCAGAATAGCAACCGCCTAGAACCGAGTCCTCTCTTGGACACCACGATGACAGCAGGCGGTGCAGAAACACATCCCGTCCATGCCGTGTGGTAGGAGATAAGAGCCAGATATCTTGCCTTCCAGAGTGTGTAATATAAATAAATCAGGAGCTCATGCTGACTTTGCAGTCTGCGACATATTATTTGCTAATGACTGGATGATCTGGCCGACGGCAGCTCTTTTTGTTCTCCCATTTAGTTTTTTGCTGTTGATAATCTTGCGGCAATGACTTGTTAAGCAAAGGCTCAATGTTGGATCTGTAAGTTTAAATATGGGTCCGTTTCTAACACATTAACTCTTGATAAGAGTTGTTGTGCATCATTTTTATTGAAGTCAAACACCAGTGCATTAACCCATATTGTTTCTGCTGACTGGCACCAGTCTGCCAGTTGGCTGTCAGCCAAGCACAACGGATACCTGATTTTCATTTTTGCATCTTTCGGACATTTCGAATTATATGAATATAATTACTGTGACTAAGAACAGCATCATGGTTGTGCCATGGTTGTGCCATTAACTAAACCAGATATGCTCTTTTTGGGGGTGCAAGGCACAGTTGTAGGCCCAGTGCCGCACAATGAGGCTAACTATAAAGTGTAGGGACGACATGGAGGAACTCTTAGAGAACGCAGCCAGGCTGCTATAGTAGCAGACGCCTGAAGACCAAGTTCTACAATGGCTCAATGGCGTGGTGTCCATATCACTACAACAATGCTTTTAGTTACCACAGTTATTCTTTTTTCTGCTTGTACACTGTTCAGGTCCGGGTGTGGTTGGATTTGGACTAAAGAATCCACATCGCATTCTGTTACCACATACAGTTCTGTGGTGTGATAATCTTAGTTTCAATAAATGTTTTCTCTGTCTCTTTAAATGTTGTGCTATTTTAGCAGATGTGTCATTACAACCCGATTAAGAAGTCACAAGGGATTTTCTGGTTTTCACAAATGTAATGATCGTACATCTATTGAGCTTTCTGGATTGCATTCCATGTTTTTAGGTCTGCCATCTATGCACGCTGCCCTGTGATTCTCTACAGTACGCCTATAGGCTCACATCAAGGTAAAAAACAACAACACATTGCGAGCAATTTATTTGAAATACTCCTCAAATGAAACTATTGACATATGCTGTACTTAGTTGACATGATTGAGCAGGGTTTTCGATGTTTTGTTTCGTGACTATAACAAAACTAATCATCCAATAACTACACCCAGGATTGAAATGCAAAACGCATGTCTGGTGAACCACTTTTGGCTATGGTGCATGAAAAGACATATTCATATAGATGCATTGCTGGTTACAGTAGTACATGTCATTAGTAGCTACAGCAGCTTTCTAGTAGAGCAAATTACATCATGCTTGTGTTAATTCTTGTCTGGCTGTGATAACCAACACGATACCCTTTCACAAGGTAACTCTCCAAAAAGAAAAACGAAGCTGCGAATTACTGAGAAATAGAGGTTTATCCGGAAATAATTTAAATGTTGTACTGTGTTCTTTGTGGTTTTGGGTTGCACTAGTTCTTACATAGCAGGGAAAATACAAAAATACACATAATAATTATTTAAAAGAATTAAAAACAAAAAGTATAAAGAAAGCAGCATGGCATAAAGTCTTAAACGTTACTCTGGTTCCGTTGGCGTAGCTGTTGGTTGGGAGTATACATGATTTTGGGGGCGTTTGACGCTGACGTCTCGGTAGGGTTAGACTCTTGTCTGTGGGATGGCTATGTTTGACACGACCCCAGAGCCCTCCGTGTTCATTGGGACATAACTGACATTTAGGGTTAGCACAGGGCATGGCCTGTCACTCTCTGTCCCGTCACATTATATTCTCAGCTAGTCCCTTCTCTTTTCTTGCCGTCATGCTTATCATTGACGTGGTACTCTTGGTCAAAGTAAAACAATATGCTTTTCACAGAGAGAATGAGAAAGAGAAAGAAGCGACTATTGCGTCAAATGATGTATGTTGTGAAACAAATATTTGGTGACACTAATAAAATTGTCGCCAATTCTACAATTTAGCATACCTACATAGTAGGCTACACCTATAGTACACCTACATAGTACACCTACATAGTACCCATAATTGTCCTAAATGAATACAGGATAGGCACCCTAAAGACTCTCTAGTATAGGGGTCTCCAACCATGTTCCTGGAGCCTCATCCAGTAATTAACTGTCTAATTAATATAATGAGGTGTGCTTAATTAGGACTGGACTGTAAACAACCAGTACAGCAGCTCTCCAATAGCAGGGTCAAAACCCCATGCTCTCCAGCTATGTAACCTCACGCTAAAACAATGTTGCTAATCTACTCTGAGGTTGGGTTAATATTTAGGGGTTATACACAACCTTTACCACACTGGGATTATCTAACCCCAACCTTTACCACACTGGGATTATCTAACCCCAACCTTTACCACACTATATGATTATCTAACACCATCTACATTATGGTAAATGAAACCCTCAAAATAAAGTGTAATTGAAGATGGAGGACTGGCTTTGTGTGGCTCATTGTAAAGCAACCAATGGATGGCCAGATCACCAAAGTAATGCCTTCAAAGATGGCCCTTCCTCTTTCCCACCAGATCACTTTCTATTGGGTTGGAATGAGTCAGACACTTCCTTTAGGCTGAGACACATAATCTGGGTTTGTCAGGGCTTGTATAATACACCATCGACTGGTGAGCCAAGCCTTTCTACCCTGTCCTCACAGGCAGGAGGTTACCCGCACATGATTTAATGTAGGAGGATTTCTGAGCACCCTTTGTAATAAATGAATGAATTAAAAACTGGTTAAATATCTTTGTTGAAACTGGGTCAACACTGGATTGATCATGTATCTTATAACTTTGTCGTTACGTGCAGAACCTGTAGACTAGTGGATGGATACACAATAAATGTATAGGTACATAATACCAATATTCATGTGTAGTATGTGACATTTACTTTTTAAAGTATTTCATAGTTTTAATGTCTGTGTTGCATCTCTTTAAAATTAAATACAAATAAAATAGAATTTCAGCTTGAACGCTGACAGCTTGCACACCACGTGACTCAACTTTATTCACGCATGAAAGGTACCCGCAACTGTTTTTAAAGATTTAATAGGTAATACAAAACTGTATAAAAAAATCCTATTATTAGCAAACAAACTAGTGTGATGTCAGCAAAGATTAAAGCTGCAAAAGCTGGGTAATGTCACATTATAAACTGAGGTAAATTCACGCATGTCCGAATTCTAGTCTTTGGCAATGGTTGCAAAAAATGTCCAAAATGTCCAAACCTGCAATTTCTATCTGAGAAGTATCTAACGTACACCAGAGAATTTGATTGTATTTCTTTGGGGGCCATTGATATTTTGTGCTTTGTACTCTAATCATATTATTTGTCTGATCCCAGGCCATACGCCATTTTACTCTATTTAATTAAATTGAAAACGTCCAATCATACCTATGTATGGACAGTGTTTTGTTTTGAGGTCTTACATAACTACACATAATATCCCTTTTTTGCGAAACAGGTGATTTCAACCCACCTGCTACACCCATAATAAATGTCCACTATGCAGCAAACATATTCATAGCAACCTGTTTACATCTTTTATGTGTTCGAAAGGACTCTCCAACCTTTCCAGGTCTCTAGAACCGGGCCAAGAAGTCTTTAGAAATCCCAGGTCTTTTATGTATACATCTTGGTTCAAAAGATCTTTAGATCCATTTCAGGTCTTTAGAACTATGGATGCTTTGGGCTCATCTAGGACATTGATGATATGTGCCTTGGGGTCATTTGGGCTCTTAGTCACGTCAATTAGCATGTTAGTAGATATTGCAAAGTAAAGACAAACACTAAAGGTAGCGGACATACACATAAAGGTAGTGGATGAATTTAAAACAAATAACTCGGGATGTTTACATTTCTCCACTTACTCAATATGAGTGAACACCAGCATAATAGCAGCTAGGTTCTTACTTCTCTGGCACTAGTTTGTGGGGCGCTAGTTTGTGTGGCACTCGTTTGTGGGGCACTAGTTTGTGTGGCACTAGTTTGTGTGGCGCTAGTTTGTGTGGCACTAGTTTGTGGGGCGCTAGTTTGTGTGGCACTAGTTTGTGTGGCGCTAGTTTGTGTGGCACTAGTTTGTGGGGCACTCGTTTGTGGGGCACTAGTTTGTGGGGCACTCGTTTGTGGGGCACTAGTTTGTGGGGCACTCGTTTGTGGGGCACTAGTTTGTGGGGCACTCGTTTGTGGGGCACTAGTTTGTGGGGCACTCGTTTGTGGGGCACTAGTTTGTGGGGCACTCGTTTGTGGTTGGCTGATATCTTTGTCCATATTACATATTTTATTTAACAAACATTTAGACTCCGAAGTTTAACTTGACATCCAGATTAGGTGCATAAAAATGTTTTTGTTGTCGGTTTTACTGTTTTGAGGAACGTGCCCTTTAGCATAGTTATGATGTGACAAACCTGTGTGAACATGTCTGAGTGTGAATACGCCTGAGTGGTACCTCCTGTGCAAATCCCATACCTGGGGCAGCTGGGAGTTTCCAACAGCCCACGGAGAACTGTACTGAATTATACTCAATATTTTATTTTATTTGTATGAAGCTAGAGGCAGTGGAAGCGAAACAGATGCCTGGATAGAGGACAGAGGACCTCTTCAGGCTGCTTGGCATTGATTTCGGATATGGGATGTGGGTTAGCGTCTGAATTGAAAAAGTAAATGTTAATCGTTATGATTTATGCCAGTGGTGCGTAGTAGCTGTTATCCAAGCACATCGAGTCCCTATGTGAAACAGGCCAGGGCCATGAGGTGACTGAAAGAGCTTCAATAGAGAAAAGAGCTTTGATTCAGATGAAAAGGTGACTGCAGTACTGTCAGCAAAAATACAGGACTAGCCAATAAGGTCAATTGAATCTAATTCATTCACGCTTTTATAGTTTTGTTTTTATAGTTTTTTTTTGGCTTGAAACTTATTTACAAGAAAGCCAGAGTGTTGAAATGAAACAAGTTCATTCATAAAGCGCTGATGTTAGCTGAGGGAGATGACTGAGTAGAGGAAGCTTGTGGGAACACGTCCAATCCGCTTTTTTCTTCATTTCTGCTGCCACGCTTCACGACAGGCAGCTTGTTGTTCTGTCAAGAGTATCACACTCTTCACATTCAAATGAGTACATCATCTTTGGTTTAACATTAGTATGGCAACACGATATCATTTATAAAGATTCAGGAAAATTCCCTTTTACTAAATTATTTATTGTAGTTCTTTTTTCCCCCATCAATGGTTTTTAGGTAGGTCATTTTTGTGTGGCCTTATGTAAAGCGTGTATTTAGATTATTCATGTTTCACTGAATCAAAAAGACAAGTAATTACGCTACTAGACAATAGCATTACATTTTACTTTTAGTTTTTTATTTTAATTACTTAATACAGAATACATAAAACTACTAACATAAATTATTAGAACTACACAATAGGTTGTGAGTGTCAAAAAACATTTGGCTCGGGATTCATTTCATTCAAAAGATTACAGGAAATATATTTTCTATAGTTCTGGCATTGGGCCAGAATATCAAGAAAATTGCAATTAATAACCAATAAATAGTGTTTTACCTTTTGGAACCTGACACCTGTATTACTGTGGAATGCTTGATGAAGAACTTCCTAAATTGAGGACTTTTAACCGTTATCTATTGTTGAAAACTCGGGCAAAGCACTACAGGCGTCCTGCATTCTTACAGAGAACATTATCATGCACACATGTTACCAGATTTTCTAGTGGAAACTAGAGCATGTGTGGAGGATAAGATGTGAATGTTCTGGCTGTGTAAGTCCCAACTGACTGTTGAACTCCTATCTCAGTG